>CM075856.1:102908719-103138781 GCA_037975125.1 Latrodectus hesperus | reverse complement strand
TTCAAAATTCCATTATATCTCAAGAAATGCCCAATGGGTATACAATTAAATTGTTTCATTTAGTAGTAAATTACATTCCTAGACTAACTGTGGTATTCATTTTATTATATAAAATATAATGGAGAAAAATGAGTTTCTGTGTAGTTTGCCCATACGGTGCGGGTGACTTCTGATTCTCTCAAAAGATTGTTTTAAAAATTTCCGTATATCTCTAGAAATGCCCTACGGATATACAAATAAATGGTTTCATTTAGTAGTAATATTACATTCCTAGACTGACTGTGGTGTTTATTCTTTTATATAAAATTTAATTTAGGAGAAAAGTGAGTTCTTGTGTAGTGCATCGATATGGTGCGAGTGGCTTTTGAATCTCGCTTAGATTGTTTTAAAAATTCCCGTATTTCTCAGGAAATGCCCAATGGATATACAAATAATAAATTGTTTCATTTAGTAGTAAATTACATTTCAAGAGTAACTGTGATATTCATTTCATTATATTAAATATAATTTTGGAGAAAAATGAATTTTTGTGTAGTAGGCCCATATCGGATAACTTCTAATTCTCGCTTAGATTTATTTCAAAATTCCCATATACCTCAAGAAATGCCGAATGGATATACAATAAATGGTTGCATTTAGTTGTAAATTATATTCCTAGACAAAATGTGATATTCATTTTATTATATAAAATATAATTCAGGAGAAAAGTAAGATATTCTGTAGTGTGCCCATACGGTGCGGATGACTTCTGAGTTTCGCTTATATAGATTTCAAAATTCCCTAATATCTTCAGAAATTTGCACAATGGATATATAAATAAAAATTTTCAATTAGTAGTATATTACATTTCTAGACTAACTGTGGTATTTTTTTTATTATAGGAAATATAATTTTAGAGGAAAATGAGTTTTTGTGTAGTGCGTCCATATGGTGCTGTTCACTTCTGATTCTCGCTTAGATTGATTTCAAACTTCCCGTATATCTCTAGAAATGCTCAATGGATATTAGTTAAATTGTTTAATTTAGTAGTAAATTACGTTCCTTGAGTAAATGTGGTGTTTATTTGATTATATAAAATATAATTTAGGAGAAAAGTTTTTGTGTAGTGTACCTATATGGTGCGAGTGACTTGATTCTCGCTTAGATTGATTTCAAAATTTCCGTATATTTTAAGAAATGCCTAATGGATAAAATGAATACGACTCTGAGTCTAAGAATATGATTTACTACTAAATGAAACCATTTATTTGTGTGTCTATATTGCTTAAGATTATTGCTTAAGTTATACTGGAATTTTGAAATCAAACTTAGCGAGAATCAGAAATTTCACGTACCATATATGCGCACTATAGAAAAACTCATTTTTCTCATAAATTATTTTTTTTTGTAATAAAATGAATACCATAGTTAGTCTAAGAATATGATTTTCTATGCTAAATGAAAACATGTATTTGTGTGTCCATTGGATATTTCTAAAGATATACTGGAATTTTGATATCAAACTTAGCGTGATCAAAAAATTCACGTACCATATGGGCGCACTAGAGAAAAACGAATTTTTCTCCTAAATTATATTTTTTGTAATAAAATAAATACCACAGTTAATCTAAGAATATAATTTACTATACTAAATGAAACCTTTTATTTGTGTGTTCATTGGATATTTTTTAAAGGGGAAAGGAGTTTTCTTAATTGTATTTCTGCTCTTTCTTTGCCAGTCCAACTCACCTTCTTACTTGTCTAGACACTTCTAGGAGGCAACTATGGTTTGTGCATGATAAAATCTTCTCGAAACTTATCCATCGAGACGTTTTTGTACTAGAGTAAGCTTTGCTACACCATCGAGATAAGTTACAACAACAGAGTTTTCCATAAAGACAAGAAGGAAGACAACAAGACGAAGTAAATGATTAAAAAGTTAAAAAATATTTGGAATATTAAATAGCTCAATTTTTAATAGAAGTGATATACCCAAATATCTATCAAAAATATGAATATAAATTTTTTGAAACAACTTCATATTAATAAAAACGTAAATTGATTTTTTTAAAATTTTTTATGATTATCTTAACATATACAAACAAAATTTTTAACTTATGTAAACATTTAAACATTATTGCTAAAGTTATTATATTTAAGCTTTGTGTATTAAATTTGTATGATTTAATTTGTTTTCAATTATTATAGTCAATATATTTAAATATGGTTGAAATTTGTTTAATGTAATTCAATCATGTTAATAATATTTAGCAACATTAGATAAATCTGAACATTTAGCATGTTTTCAGAATACCAATTCAAAAGATGAAAAATATTAATGTCATTGCTTGTCAAATTCATTTTCAATGAAAGAAAGAATTTTTATGCAATTAATTAAATGTAACACGTTAATTACATTTGACATCCTTGTAAACTGAATTAAAATAATATCTTTTGAAAATTGTAAGCTAAATATATTCTGTAAATTTAATTAAAATATGCATGTTACATATTTATGGAAGATTTAATTGGAAATATTTCAATACTTATCAAATATTTTAAAATATTTTTTATCTTAATTATTCAAACAATTAATTGTTTATAATTTGCAATTTTGATACATGATCAATTTTGATCGTCTTTTTTGTTTGTGTAACTTTTTAAGTCGTTTTCTAAAAAATAACACAACCCACCGATTTGCTTTTTTCTCATTTATGTATTCTTTTTTTTCTTGAAAAATTTAAAATGTTTTGAAACGTCTGCTCTGTTTAGCATAAATACAAATATTACATTTTTATTGAAATAGTTTTCTGTCAATTAATTTATTTCAAAAACTTAAATGTGCAGTATAAATTGTTGTAATATGTAAATTCATAAATTTGTATGGATTCGTATATAATATATATTTAATACATTTTAATAGTTTTAAATAGAATCAAAAAAGCAAATTGAATTTATTGAAGTCTTGAAATTATTTTCTATAAAACAGATTACTTAATTTGATTATATAGTATATATATATTATATATATATATGTTGTTGTTGTTACTAATGACACTTGGATATTTAGACATGCCAAGCTCGCTATGCCTGGGCTATGCGAATTTAAGTCAATTGGGAGCGTCTTTTGTTTTACTCAGAGAACCATGAAGGTGAAAGTACGACTTTGTTCTACACTCATGCCATAGGTACCCGTTTATAGGGTAGGGAACCATTCACACCTCATCCATACAAGGAAAGGACAAAGACAGGATGATAGAGAGAGACAGTACATCCGTGCCCAAACCGGGATTCGAGCCCAGGATCTCCTTATTCGCAGTCAGGCACGCTGACCACAACAAAAGTAGGGAAGCATATACATATATAGTATACATATATATGCATATATGTGTGTATATATATACATGCATGTATTTTTTTTATTTTTTACTTTTTTATTTATTTATTTATTTATTTTTTTGCATTTTGAAAAATAGTTTGTAGAAAAATTCAATTGCATTATAATGTGTTCAAAATAATCCCAGTTAAAATATTGTACTTAAGATTATATTTTAAAATTATTATTTAAAATAAGTATTTATACAAATTATATTTAAAAATATATTTATTTATATATGATTTTAATATTTTCGTGTTTTGATTCCTAAAGTTGTACAATTTTTCTGCGAATCAGATCTTAAATGTATCACATGCATTTCTACAAAGTGTTATCTTTTAATAGTAATATTTATGTTTTTCTATATTCAATACAATAATAAATCCTAAAAAAGAATTACTTTAATTGTAACATATAACAAATTTTTACAATCATTTTAATATTATCAATTGGAGGAAAAAAAAAGCAATAAATGCAATTTATTTTTTACAAAACTATGCATTTACGCCTTAATTATTCTTAATGCAATATAACATTTATTAAACACATGTTTCAAAATAATAGACAATGTTACATGAAAACTTGAAGTAAAAATATTATACTTTTAAAAGGATTTTACTTTCAAACATTATTGCAGTTTCTTAAATGTAATCTCTAAAATAAATTCAATGTATAGTATTTCTTCTTTCTAAGAACATATTTCACTCTTTAATGTAGCTTGGCTTTGTCCATATTTAAATTATATCACTGAAATTCATACAGCAGTTATTTGCATTAATAAGTAAGCCATTATTTGTTGATACTTTTGGTATAGTAAAAGTGAAAATTTATCTTTGCATATCAATGCAAATTTCAAAGCTTTAAAAGGATTTAATGGTGGATGCAAGAGGAATGCATTATATTTACTTTAAAAAATATACTCTTTTGAAAATTTCTTCAAATACAATTTTATTATTTCTTATAATAATCTTATATTTATTTTAATACTTGTTCCAAAAAACATTGTGAGATTTATTGAGCAAAGTTATTTATTAATGTTCGAAGATTAAAATTTGCATAATGTTAAAGTGTGACTCAGAGAAGCTGTACAAGAGACAGACTATAATGATTAAAACAAATTTTTTTCTTAAAACATTTTTATACATAAAATGCTGCGACAATTTTAGAAGAAGCGTAAAATGTAAAATATTTTGAAAAATTATAATTTTTATAAACTTTGTCTTTGTATAACATTAAGAATAAAACTAAAATAATTAATCTATTATTTATACATGGAAAAATGTTTTGACTAAATGTGAAAATGAATATAATATATCTTGCACATTCCTTTTGTCAAAGTTTCAAACTGTTTCAAACTATTTTAGATTAATCATTTCATAATAATTGCGTAATTTTATCAAAGAAAACAATTTTATTTCGCTTTTGAAATGAATCTGAAAATAGCTTAGTAGAAAATAATTAGATTGTATTTATGAGCTATGTTTGCTTTAAAATAAAATAATATTAACTCAATATGTTCGTACTAGATTTTCTTAGTAATTTCCAAAGTTTCTTTAAAATTGATCTTATAAAAATGTACGGTAATAAATTAAAATAAAATATATTACATCGAGCTTACCAATTTAATGTTGCTTGATTGCTTGTATACAATTTCTACTCTTTATATTTTCAGATTTATTAAATATTCTGCTTAGCATTCTGTAAATAAAATAAAACTTGGGGCTAACAATAATTTATACCATTAGAATTTCTTTACAACTTAATGCATCATGCTGAAATACATATCATAAAAGTTCAATATTATTACATTCAGATAAAAATATGCTTGCACACGCAATGTTCGTTGTAAATAAGTTAATAATGCTGCTCTATCATAGACCTCCAATGAGCTTCCCAATTTCTTGAAATCATTAACAACAGCCAAATAATACAACAAAGAATACAAAGAATACAAAAGAATACAACTTAGTAAAAATCAACATTTGTACAGTTATCGTGATTCACTTCCAGGAAATTTAATGTTTTACCCCTTAATTATTTGAATATGTACATCTCTATGGCCATCAAGTAGCATTTTGAATACTGTATTCAACCCTATTCTTTAAATCGTTCTTGATATAACATATTATACATTTCTTTCCTATTTTCCACATAAAAATAAAAAAAATGTATTATAATACATTCTCCAATGATATAATTACATTATAAAAAATTAGATTTCTTTGATTTCAAATTTGGCTACTTATTGAAATTTATTGAATAGAATTCTATCAAAAATTAAACTTATGGGGACTTTTTTTTCTTCTTAATGATTATTAACTGGTACATTTGTGGTTTGAAATTAATTTCCCTTATATTTTAGGAAACAATTCAAGTACATAACGTTAGCAAATAATTCAAAAAAATTATTAATTTAAAAATAAATTTCAAGAAAAAAATCGTAATTTAACCACAAAGTAGTTGAAGAAAAAAATTTCATTAAAAATACAAACTAATGAAAATGAAATTAGATGAAATACAAACCAATTCTTCTGTTGTCATATAATATTTGTAATAATCTTATTTTATTCAATTTCATAAAAATGAGAAATATAATTACATATTTACAATATTTCAATTCATTATATTTCAAACATATATTTCAAACATATATTTTATTTTATAAATTATTATTGTCTTCAACATTAACATGTCCGTCAAATTAGGTTAAAATGTAACTTTAACTTCAATATATTTACTTACTTTACTTATGAGAAAAATATGTATAAGAGATATCTTGAAAAATAAAGAAAAGAAGTCTCGACTTCAGTTTGGTTTCCAAGAGTGAGTTATAGCCATCGAAGAGGGGTTAAGCGCTGTTTTGTCCTTTACAGATCTTAGGGATGTTTGGGTTTTGACTGACAGTTGTAGCGCAACCCAATATCTTTCAATTTGGCAAAGAGTTGGTGATAGGGCCGGAATTTCAATTCTTAGCAAACTAAGCAGGTCTAGTCACTTTGTGAAGTGTGGCTTCAGTGGATTATTTCGCATGTTGCCATATGGGGTATGAGATGGCAGGCGTTCTGGCGAAGGAGGGTTCTAAAGAACCATTACTAGCTACAAATTCATTGATATATCCTGAACTGTATTCCAATAGAAGACATGCTGACAGGCAAATTTGGCTCGTTCCTCCGAGTCCTCCCTGGTATCAAGGAGATTGTCCTGGAAGATCCCTTCCTTTTGATTGCGATAGATATGTTCAGACAACACTTTCCGATTCTTCAGTGGACACTTGAAAGGACTTACAATCGAGAGAGGTGTTAAGGTGCACCCAAATTGTTCTAAATGTCAAAATGAACCGGCATCACCGGCACATATCCTTAAGTGCCTGGGGTTGTCTCTTGAGGACCTATATAGGTCTCCTACGTTTGATTTTGACTTTCTGAAAGTAAATGGGCTCGTGGACTTCGTTTGGTCTATTCCTAGACATGGAGATTAGAAAAGAACAGATATTAACTTATTTTAAAGTATATGTTTTAATTATTAATGTATCATGCTTTTGTATTGAATCTGTGTTTTTAAGGATTTTCTATATTTTTAAAATGAGTTCAAAAAAATATAAGATAATAATCAGTGCACAATCTGGAGTGTGAATTAAGAAATTTTCAATAACTGGACATTTTCCCTGAGAATAATAATGTTAGTTTAAGTGAAGGAAACCAATCTTAGCAATCACCTTATACCGTAATTAAAATGTTAAAGATACTTTATAGACATGCTAGCAGCCATACTTAATCATACAAAGTAATTACCTTCTACAATAATTAAAAATTAAGACAAAATTTGAAGATATCCTAACAAAAATACCTAAAAATACTTCGAAATTAGCTTGTACTGCAATTAAAAGCTTAAGCGTACCTCTTAGATATCTTAACGTCATACTTAATCATACTTAGCAATTATCTAATATCGTAATTAAAAATCTAAGCATACTTTGTAATTATCTTGATTGCTTAAAACTGCTATATTGCTATTGCACTACAGTCAATGCCATTTTTAAAGAAAAAGTATGGGCTTATATACATTCTCAATAAAACGTTTCTTATCTAAAACTCCGAGCTCCAGCGGCTCATTAGCTTCACACCGCTTTCCGTTAAGATCAGTAAAGTTAGACCTTATTTCTAAAGGGCCGTGATTGTGAGGGTGAGCACACTCTCCCTTACTGGTTTACTGGAATTACTCTGGCTAGGGACGTGTCAATTTTAATCATTGACGTCCAAAATCCTTCCTTTTATACTATAGATGCAGAGAGAAGATTGTCAGATGAGGTGTGACCTCGTTACCTGACAGTGGTTCAAAATTACGAAGGAATTGATGATGGGCAAGTATTACAAACCCTTTAACCACAATGTACATCTCAGGACTCAACTGCACCTCTAATACACGTAAGTGTCAATATAACTTCGATGTACAATCATAAGTGCAGAAAAATTATAACACCCATCGTTTATTAATGATCAATGATTTAAAAAGGATTTGAGATGTTTCATGTCGAAAAATGCATTTCTATAACAATGATAATAATATAATAAGTATAAAAGTTATTTTTTCAAATTATCATTTAAATCAATTACGATTTAAAAATATAGTGGTGTTTTTAGTTTCGATTTTAAACTAAAAGAAAAGTCTGAATATTGATTGGTATATGATTTTATTTAGAAACTTTTATAAAATAATTTTTTAGAATCTGATTCTACAGTAACTATAGAATTAAAAAATTTTCATTTGTTTAGTCTGGATTTTTGAAAATGAACACAGAAAAAAAACTATAATAATAACTATAATTATAATTTATTCAATAAAATCATTATATCTCTATCTGGTATTAATAGAAATTAAAGTTTTCATGTTTATTAAATGCTATATAAAATTTTATGTGTTCATCTGTTATCAAGAATAATCAATCTTTTTTTATCTCCTAACAATTATTCTTAAATTAGATTAATAATATTAAATATTGTGTATCCTATAAAAATGATAATTGATATCTTGTTTTCGATAAAAATAAAATTTAAATTAATTTCTCAGATCTAAGGTATATTATAAAAGTTTCAATGAAGAATATTGATTCAATTTCAGAAATTGCTTAAAGCAAAAGAAGATTTTTTAAATCAATTCCAGTCATAAAAATTCAGATAAATTCTAAATAAGATGGTACCCTTAGAAGTTCTTTAATAGCTAAAACAAATATATTTAATCTGTAAATTCTAAGGAAGATACTTAATAAAATAAGGATGCTGGAAGAAGCAAATATCTAATGACGCTCAGAAAATGAAAAGTGATTGTTTGTTTGAACAATCGGAATCTTATCTTGAGCCTGGAGTCCATTTCCTCTAACACGCGTCTTCTGACAATTATCTTTGAAAGAGATTCAGAAGTTACGCCTTTTGAATTAGATTTACATTGATTTCTGCTACTGCAGATAAAGTTTCATTTGCATTTATTCTTATTATGTTTCTTTTATTTGCTAGAGCTTGTGTCGCTGTGGTGTTTACTTTTAATTTGAATTTAATCTGTAAGTTTCACCTCATTTAATTTTAATTGAAAATTTTTCAAACCGTCAAAACATTATTTTGATCAATGTATTTTATATACAGCAGAAGTTATTCAATGAAATGACACTCTTATATTTTATTAAAACTAAGTATGCATTTCAAGGCCAAAATTCCTATTAACAATATTTCAAATAAACAGCTTTACAATTTGTAAATTTAAGAGATACATTATGAACATAATGGTTCAATACTTGAAATAAATTAGTAATCACTTCAAATATAGATAGCTTTAATACTTTGTTTAATGTGAAAAATATTTTACTTTTGCTTTCTTTCAAAGGCTATTAATTATAAACTTAATAAAAATATTTGAAATATTTAAATAACAGCGAAAAGTAAAAGATAGAAAAAAAATGCAATATCAAACAAAATGACATTAAAGAAAAAAAGATTAAGTGATTATTTTTCGAAAAGTATAATACAAAATGCATTAATTTTGATTTGTTGAGTATTATTTGAAGATAAACTCAGGTAAACATAATATTAAGTATTACTAGATTATACAGAAATAAGTAATACTTTATCAATGTATACTCATTTTTAAGTATATTCAAAGATCAATAAGAAGTATTTTTTATCATGAATTTTATTAGTTTAATGATCGAGTGACTCTATTTTTAGTCATATTCTATCCAAATACTCTTGAACATTTTATTTTATATAAATAATCTCTAAAGAAGACATTTGGAATTGCAATGCATATTATTCGCATGAAATCATTATAGATAAACTTATGTGTGAAAATATACTATAGAAAAATTTGAAATGGAAATATATAAGCTTTAGAGCAAAAGTGCTAAACATTAGGAAGACTTCTGAGCTATCATGAATGAAATTGATGCTGCATGTTATAAATATATGCCCTATTTTATTTAAAGAAAAATATGCACCATTTGTAGAGGTTTCTATTTCTCTAAAGATTGTATCTCAAAGTGAATATCCGTCTATAAAAAGGACATCGCAGATAGTAATACTTCCATATTAGATTACATAAAATATATAGTATGCGAATTGGACTAATAAAATAAAAAAAAAGATTCCTTGTATAACCAAAAATTTCCTTGTATAACCAAAAATTTGATATGGAAATATTGATTTGTTAAATTATATATATTTAATTGAATTTTAAATATGGCACGTAAAAAATAAAATTTAAATTTAAAAAAATTCATTCTTTAAGATATGTAATACTGAATGTCACAAAAAAGTTGGATTCCAATTAGTCCAAATTGGATTCCAGAATTACTATTTATGGTCAATTTTACCTAACATTAAAAAGAGTTTCTAAATATGTATAAAAGTGAATCTAAGTAAGGGATTCGAATATTAGAGATCTCAGAAATTAAATACCAGCTATAGTGTTATAAATATTGAAAAAAAATGTTTCCGAGAAAGAATTTAATGAAATATTTTTTATCTGAAGATACACATAAAATCTTCGTTGTATAATTTATATTTGTAAAAGTAATTTGAAACATTGTTTAATTTATAACATTTTTATATTGCTTTTTAACTTATACCATTTTTTTAAAATTTTAAATTTATTTCATTCAAAGATTAATTAATATGCTAGAAATTTCAAAAAAATATTTTTTACCAAAAGAAAGCTATACATTCCTTATGAGCAAAAATGAAATATGCCGTAAAGATTTTATTTTAGGAACAATTTTAAACTTTCGAATTTCTGATGGTAAATCATGAAAAAGATCCAAGTAAAGGAAATTGTTAAGAACCAAAATTTTTACATTTTTCTGCAATGACACATTTTAAAGTATACTTTCATTTCAAAATCATTCAATGACCAAAAATATATCCAAATTTAAATAAATGAAAATCGAAGATATTTTAGTATTTTAAAGGAACAAAGCTTACAGTCTCCATGTAGCCAAATAGATTAAAAAATAACAAAAAAATAAATAAGAAAACAGTTAAAGTTATTAAAGAAAATAATTGCAAGACTGCTTTTAAGTTGAACACTTTTGTGTGTATGCAGTTATTACTTTAAAAACAAACATATTTTCTCCTTTAAAATAGCTTAACAAGTTAGGTAAAAAAATTTAAAACCTTTTTGGTATAATTATACGACTCACTTATTAAAATTTCTGTAAGTTATTTACTTAAATTATAAATGCTATTTTATCTAACAATTTCATAAGCGAAAAATTCCTTTCTTGTGAAAATTAAATTTTCAGCCATGCTTTATTACCTGAGAGCTGTTTCCTTATTAATATTATATTACACAGAACTTTATAATTTTTTCTGATTTGTTTCTGTACCATGCACAATTTAACGCTTATCCTCAGGTATTTGGTGTCTAAAAAACAGCTTATTTAGATTTATAATTATGGACCAAGTAAAAGTAATTACAACCATGTAATTACTTTATTCATTAATTATGTTTATAATTAACAGCTTGTGGTAATTAATTTCCTGAAATTCTATATAAAGCCAGGTATTTTTATATGTCAAATATTATTCAAATTATTTTCCTACATGTAAACTAAAATATAGAGTTTTACTATTATTTTCCTGGTGCGGGGGATTAAAGTAATTAATAAAGATTTAATTTTAAATTATTTTAAAAACTTATGAAAGAATATGAAATGTGGGATTAAAATAATCCTATTAACTTGTTTTCATTACAGTCATATTTAATATAACAAAACAGATATTTTTAAATATTAATTAGTAACTGTTTATATTACTAAATCGTGTGAAAATTTATATTGATATATTCTTTACACAAAAGGTGAAAAATGATTGCTATAAAAGAAAATTAGAAGTTGACATTTTTCATCGACATCTATATTTTACATGCATTAAATATGTAATTAACGAATTTAAATTTTCAAGCATAAGTTTAGTAGTGCTTCAAAAGTAGTGCGTGTTATTTTCATGTATAATTGGGGGCCAAGCAAACACCATTGTGTCAAATCACGTAATAATTTCTTCATATATAGTATAACATTTTATATTTTATGTCAAATCAATAGACTACTTTAAAATTGGGATTGTTTTACTATCACGTATGTGATTATTGAGGGATATGATTTTCCAAAACAAAGCATACGAAATGTGAGTCAAATAAATATGCATCTCATATTAATGAAAAAACTTTAAAAATCATTCTTCTTGTCGTAAGTACTTAACATTACAAAAGGGTTTTAAAGATTTTGCTTATATTTTTGCTTTTAATAGTTTCAAATGTTTAAATGTTTCCCGAGTAATTTTATATGTTTTGTTAAAAAAAGCAAGAAAATGATAATTATGTCAAGATAATCCTTAAAATACATTGTCAAAATTATCAAGGATTGGAAGCTATCCTTGTGACAATAATTAACTTTAAAATTTATTTAATATTATTAATTTATAACCTCTTAAGCATTTTTTTTAACTTTTCAGAATAAAACCTCGTTATTATTTTTCATACAATGTCTCTGGCTATTAGGATTTTCACCTTTTCAGCACCGAAAGGCAAGGAAGTAATGGAAATTTCTATGGTGAGATATCCGGTGGCTTGACACTGTGGTCCCGAAATTGGGAGTTTCTTCGTAGTTTAGAAACTGGGACCAAGTAGAAGAGCTTCAGACTAGGCCTATTACCCTCAGAGATATAATTCTTACATAAAAGACTTGACGACCACGTCATATATTTATAGAATTTCAACTTCTATTTGCAAAGACGGCAGATCTTTGATTGGATTGGGATTAGAACTCACTACCTTCAAATAACGAGTAGGATAGCAGTAATCAAACAGGAAAACTCGGTTTGGTTTTTTATCTGGTTGTTAATGTTCACCGTGAACTGAAATGTATAATTTTTTTTTTAATTTTGAAACATTTAAATGCTTTAAAAACATTGCTTGGAATCATCGATTATCAAACAAAGATTGCCACAGAAAGGAATAACCAAACATGAAACCACTACTTGGCTGTTTATTTAGTTGTTAAGGTACCCCTTGAGCTAAAATTTGGGAAATTTTTAAATTATTAAGTATTTAAAAATGTTAAAAATTAATCGAAAAAATTTCTTGGAATCATCGATTATCAAACATAGGTAACCACTGAAAGGAAAAATCAAGAATTTTTACCTTTCTTGACCAATCCTTTCGGTGATGAAGGTTTTACAATGAATAAGGCGGTATGATGATGATGATGATATGTTTGAAAATTTCTCAGAATCAAATAAAAATTGTAGCCTTGTATAAAACATTATGTACAGTTATATTAATCTCACTATTAAACATGAATTTTAATAATGCTTAACAAAAAGTTCAAAATAAAATGCTTGTAATAATTAACTCAAGTGCTTATTCTAAATTTAAATACTAATCAATCACATTGGACAATTTTGCCTACTTTATTAACACGTGTTACTTTCTAATGTAATTGCTTGCACATAATTTTGTGTAGGTAAAATTACTCATTCATTACTAAATATATCTAATAATGAAAGAATTAGTAATCATTCTGAAGATCTTTATAATGCATTTGTATAATTCTATATAAACTAAATGTTTATATAATCTAATATCTTTAATACTAAAAATTCAAATAAAAATTCATTTAATACATTTCAATATTAATTGCGGCATAAATGCTTTCATTACATAAATTATCGTATTACAATATAAATTTATTATAATTTGTTAATTTTTACTGAAAGGAAAAAATTAGTTGTGTTTCATTTTCTGTATTAAAGAGGAAATTTTCAAAAATATATATATTGTGATAATTTTACTTGATTTAAATAATAAAGCTTATTTCGTACTTTTCGATAGCGAAAAAATTATTTTATTTAATTATTTACAATAAAATTTTACTTTTAATAATAAAATTATGCTTAATATTTGTTAACATTGCTAAAAATATGTATTGACAAATCATTGCTTAAAATTGAAAAATCAGAATAAATTCAATGACCTAAACTGCACCAATAGTATTAAAATTTATTATGATTAGCTTAATATTATCAATATTTATATTTGAAATAAAGAAACAATGTATTTTATTATCATTCATTGCTATCTAATTAAAACAGTTTTGTATTAATTTTTTAATAACACTGGAAAAAACTTCTATTTTTATTTAAAAAAAATCAACTTCTGTAATTCAAATAGATATGTGTAGAATAAATTTACAACTGACCCTTAAAAATTAATTAAATTTTTTTAAACATTATAAGAAAAATGTTCTATTTACGCATATTTATCGTGATAACAAATTACTATAATTTATGATAAATAAGTAAACGTGTAAATGATTCTAACTCATTATTTGATTTAACTTCCTACTCTCAAGGTATTTTATGAAATTTGGCCTTCATTAAATTGTAGGATCTCTGTGAGATTTAAAGTGATTGCATTTAAATCTCACGTATTTAAAACGCTAATGACACTCTATGATGAATATAATCATTTCATTAATAACAAGTTGTGATTTAAATTAAACTACATCATTTCTTTTAAATTTTTCAGAATCTTTTTATTTTTTAAAATATGATAAATGTTCTATAAATATAAATTTAAATGAATTTTATTTATAGCATATTTTGAAAAGTGGGAAATATTTCTATCAATTGTAGAAATATTTCAACAGTTTTAAAGTAATTTAATAATGTGAATTCCTCTTTCTACAGTTACAGTGAGGATTGTTGTGGTGAACTCGGTAATTTTCGAAGAATCCCGAGGAAACCCAGATTCGTTTTTCAAATAATTGAATGACAGAGATAAATTCAAAACAAAACACAATAAAACTTAATAATTTATTTTAGTAACTTAATTACAAGAGAAATTTACATTTTCAATCAAAACATTCTTGATTAAACAATAGAGATTCTAAAATTACTATTTGTTTTATGACAATTACACATTAATATCATCACTGAATTTGACCAGCCTAATGAGGAACGAGAGATCACACTCACCCCTTTTAGAAGTAACTGTTGGTCTCCTAACGTCAATGGCATCACCGGCTCAAGATCTCGCTTGTCTTGCTCCTCGCTCATGAGCTTTCCCTCTTTCTCTCTGTCTCTGGTATCTCTCCTCAGACTCTATCGTTTCTATTCTGTTCGTCTATTTGGCGGACATCTGCAGCTCCATTCTGGAAATTCGAGGCAGGGTTCCTTCTGGAATGCGATGTTTATATTTTGTATACAACTAACATCGTTTTAGCGTCTTCTTATGCTCAATGAGGACCTAGTCCTCAATTGTGGACTCCTTTTCTATGTCGGACTTCTCTGGGGCTTCTGTGTGTCTTCTCTGTGTTTTGATGCAGTTTTTAACTCTTCATAATTTTCGGCTTAGCTCCTCCTCTTTAGACCATTGGTTTTCCAAAGTTCTGTAGTTCCTCCTATACTTCTATGGGATAGGTCAGAAATCTCATTCCCGACTGGTCAGATTTAAAAATAATACATATCATAAAACAATATACTTTGCCTGCAATTTCCTCCAGATCACTCATCCCTTCCAAAAGGAAAAATTTATTCTTTTATTGCACTTGTTTCATTGCGCCAATTCTTACTACATCCTTTCCTTTATATTATTCCCGCTTAGTTTGAAAGGAAAAGAGGAAACTCTTCAATTTAAAGTGCAATAAAAATACACACACCTATTTTCTCAGGGTTTGGTTATGTCGTATTACACCACGACAAGGATAGCATGAGGATTATAGTCATTTCATTAAACACAGTATATTACCTTAATTCAATTGCTTTGCTTTTTTTTAAACTTTACTGAGAAGACTTCTTTTTCAAAAATACAATAAATATTTTCTAAACATAAAAATACCTTTTTTAAAATAAGCAAAAAAAAAAAATGTTTTTGCAGATATGATAAAAAAACATCATGTAGATATAAAATTAATATTTTTAATTCTTCTTTGTTGTGTATTGATTCCTCCTTCATTCATTGTAATCATTTGCGTAAAAATAACTGGTACCCATAATGATAAATTAAAGTTTTGACTCTTCAATTCATGTTTTTCAAGTATTAAATATTTTACCAAGTATTTTAAAGCAATTTGTTTCGAACACTCTAAAAGCAATTATGCAAAGCATTCAGAAATGATGTTTTTTAAAAATAAATTTCCTTATAATAATAATGTCTAAAAATTATAAATTTATGAATACAATTAAATAAAATTTAAGAAAAGTATTTGATAATGCTGTTAGAAAAAGACTATACTTGAGGGTGCCCCTTGAATTCTCGCCACGTTTATCGCCAGCTGAGCGATGTTGTTCTATTTATGATAACCCTAAACGTTATTCTGAAATCCATTCATGGTTCTGATTGGTTTTCTTCTCAGGATAAATTTAAGCAATATCTGTAGGTGCTATTAGAAAATTCTGTATACTTCAAAGGGAGAATATTCCAGCAAAATAAAGTGAGTAATTTTTTTTTCTTTTTTTATGTGCTTACTGCATTATTTTTGAAATTTCATAGTGTTTTGGCCGCCATTACTGTTTTCACATCGTTCTACGCGAACAGGATTGGCGCCAAACAAAAATCGCCAATCTCGCCAAGGGGCACCCTCAAGTATATTTTTACCAGAAAAAGTATTATTTATAAAATTAAATTATTCATAAATTAAAATTTTTTAAGGAAATATAAAAGGCAGAAAAGTTTACATAAATAATCCCAAATATAGCAAAATACTTAAAACTCACTCAGCATCAACTATGTGTTAATCCAATGATTTATTTTATAAACGAAATACTTACGCATCTATAAGAAGTTTAGATAAAATTCTTTTAATAAAATTGAAAAAAAAAACATATTTTTATTTTTATGTCATAGTTTATATTAGAATAATTTTAATGAATATAAATAATAATCTAAAAGTTTTGGGCAAATTAGTATATTAGTTGTTTCAATTGTACATTAATATTAAAAGGTAATATAAGCATTGTTTCAGAATAATTTGTAGAAATGTAAATAATTTTCATTTAAAATTAATATTAAAAATACTTTCGAAATTAAATTTTATGCATCACACTTTTTTAATTTTAATAATAAATGCATAAAACAAATCAGTGAAAATTATTGAAGTTAATATAATTAGTTTAAAATATTTCTTTTGCTGAAAAGGAAAATTTCTTTTGTTGATTACAAATTTTAACTTTTCTTAGTTAAATTAAACTAAATAGAATTCAAAACTAATGCAAATTCAACAGATTTGAAAAAACTAAAACAACATTATTCTATAAATATTTCCAACTTCATTTAAACTTTGCAATATCAACAGATAAATACATAAATAGCAATTTAATTTATTTATTATTTATTATTCGAATTTAAATATATAAATAAAATGGTTATTAATAGAGCATAACATAAATGTTAAAATATTTTGTCATTTATGTTCCGAAGTATTTGTTTGATTTAGTTGATTTAGATATACGAATACTTCATAAAAGAGGTACAGGTAAGAAATTATGGTGTTTATTTGTCTATATATTGTCCTATCAACATTCTTATCATTGAAATTATTGGCAAATTCTTCATGTTTAAAAGAAATATGTCTGTTCTTTAAGAGATATATTTATTCTAGGTCTATAAATATAAATGCTCTTAGTTAGTTTAAAACTCATTAACTACAGAATTAAAGGAAAACGCTAAGCCTTTCAAGTTTATCCATAGAAATTAAGAAAATTTCCCGTTAAAATTTACAGGAATAATTTCATTTTTTTACAAATATCTATTGATAAACCATTTTTTATCAGCACTTCATGTCTATAAGTATTGAAACTGTTGTCTTAACTGTTGGAAAACATGTAATTCAGGATAATATTTATGTTTACTTGCATAAAGTGTAATAGATTCAATGTGAATTAGATAATGATATTTTCTATTCACAATATAATTTGATATTAGAACGAAAAGTTTTTGTTAAAAAATGCGAAAATATAAACGAGAAAAATATTAGTTTCTTCTAATGAATTTTAATTAAAATTATATAGATTTAATAATTTACAATGACTATCATTTTAGTAATAAGGCACGTATGGTAAAATTCGAAAAAACGTCTGAATTGCATTTAGAAAAAGTAATTCAATTAAAAAAATAAAAGAAACAATTTTTAAATTCTCAATAAACATGATTTAATAGTAAAGAAAATTTGAATTACTTGACTTACTTGAAATTTCTAACACCATGAAAAGTATGCACTATTATTTCCAGATCTAATAATATCTGCGAAATGAAAAATGTACATAGTAGGGCATTAAAGTTTCTTTTAATACTACACCAAAAATAGGAAAGAAGCAGACCTCTTTATGTATAGACTAATATAAATATGTCTAACAGTCCAACGGTTGACACCAATTTCTTCCTTTGGCAAAAGAAAAATATCAGTCTGTATATTATAGTTCCTAATGTATTTTCCTTGCTTACATGCAAAGAAATATAACACACACAAAGTTTGTTTTTTAATATCATAATCTTTCTAGAGAGAATGTAAGCTTTTCCATTTTCATAGACGTCAAAATAGCTAAGTATTCACCACAAAAAACTGACCAACACACAGTGAATAGCCTCGCTGAGGAAATTCCGAGTAACCTGAAAACAGAGTGATGAAGTATGATTGGAAGAGCGGATAGCCCTATTTGCAGCTTCAGCTGCATATCGTAGAGTATTGTATATATATATATATATATATATATATATATATATATATATATATATATATATATATATATATATATATATATATATATATATATATATATATATATATATATATATATATATATATATATATATATATATATATATATATATATATATATATATATATATATATATATATATATATATATATATATATATATATATATATATATATATATATATATATATATATATATATATATATATATATATATATATATATACATATATATATGTAAACTATCAGTAGAAAAATAATAAAAAATATTTCTTTGTACGTTAAACAACATGAGTTGATTTTTAAAAATAATATTATTCCATTCATGCAAGCATATACTGTAATATAATTGTAATTAAAACAATAATATAGAGTTTGCTTCCAGTTCAATATAATATACTGGTCGTAATAAATTCAAATTACAAAGCTGATAAATTCACTGATTTCAAAGCTGCTTGAGATCACTAGACAATGTGTAATCGCATTTCAGAATGTGTTCGATCGTTAATCACTAAGCTGAATAATACTCGTTAGAAATTTGAATTTCAGAAACGCGATGAGATAATAACATCAACTAGTATCATTATCTCTGAACTCCCTAATATTCAGAAGGGAAATATCCAGTAAGGTCTAGTTAAAGCTTATAAGCTTGGCCGATCAATTCAAAGTTTATGGCTTTTATAGATATGATCTGCTTTGTGATATCACAATCATAATATAATGTATTTTGTGGTCATAGAATATATTAATCTAAATAATATTTTCATATTTGAAGAAATAAGTAATAATGAGCAGTTTTTCATTTCCCACAAATTTTTATTAACCATAAGCACATTAGCTAAGACCTTAGAGTAACATAAAACTTCCTGTTAAATAGTGATATCATCTAAAAAAATGAATAAAATTAAATTTTTATTGATTTCATTAGAGATAATGAAGTTCAAATATTTTACTTCTTTTTTATATACTGCGTTTAAATAGTTTTTCAAAATTGGCATTATTGGAAAGAAATGTGAAATATTTTTCGTCCTTATGATAGGGAAAATATTACTCATTGAGATCAAAAAACATATTTGATTAAAAATGAAATTTCATAAGGAAATTATATAAAGCAAAAATTGAAATACTGTATTTCTTTCGTAAATAAGAATTAATTATTTTTTTAATAAAAATTAATTATTTTTATTTGTGTCTAATTTATTGCTTAGTGATTATTTGAGAACAGCATTTACACTCGAAAACCTGTTAGAAAACATATTCTTTACAATTTCTTTTACAGGATAAGGCAGTTATAATTAGTGTTATTTACAGTATTCTTGAAAAGATCAATATTTGAACCTCACCTTGTTAAAGGAAATCCAGATTCTGCATACAAAATAATTCACAAATTAATTTCACCTGTAGAAAACTTAAAAAATAATATTAATCTTACGAGTAGCATCTTAAAAAGTTAAGGAAATTAATTTCTTTACTAGTCCTAACACCTTTGCATGAGGAAAGTTATGTTAACTAAATAATAACATTTCATATAAATTTATTATCTATTCTTTACTTGGTGAGTTGCAACTCCATAAGAATGAGATCCTTGTATCCAACTAATGATATTCTTTGATAGATTACAGGAAATTTAGAGGTAATGCCCGACTACAATTTTTAATATTAGTGGGCTCTTGGGTGACTAACCTTTCGCTACAACAAGGGCTGGAACCTGCTACTCATTTGTCGTTACCCAGTTGACACTTGTGAATCAAATCACGGACTTGAGTAGCATATTACCCACGTCAAACTACCACAAATCTTTTATAGGTTGGGCCACATTCATTCATCATCTCATAAGAAAGGACAGAGAAGCACTAAGAGAAAGTAGCATCCATGCCCGAACCGGCATTTGAATCCGGGATCCATAGCACAGGAGTCAGGAACGCTAACCACTCAGCCAACGGTCAGTTATATCTAACCACATAGAAATGCTCTTAAGTAGTTATCTTAAAGAAGAGGCAATCCATACATAGTACACCCTGTAAAATCCTTTAACTTTTGCCCCATACAGAATTGATGGAATGCTTTAAAATTAATTATTGCATATCGCAATGTTTGGCACAAGTTTGACATCATTAGATTTACTTTGACTGTTATACAAATATTTGTTGCGTACTATAAAGGGAATAAGTGGAATTCTGTAAGAGAAAGTTGATAACAAGTCTTTCATACAATACTTCATTCATTATATTTTTGCGAAATTTTGCGCATTATAGTGGTCCTAACCTCCATTGATTATATTCAATCTGCTTGTGTAATAAGGCATCATTTTCATGCAAATAAAATAATTACAGAAATTATTATAACGCACTTAATGATTTAATTATAATAAAATAACTAAATAAAATGATGAAATATAATTAACTATAACAAAGTGCTTATTTTGCTTGGATGTCAAATAAAATTAATTTAACAGATTGTTCAGCTGTAATCACTATTTTTGTAGTTTCATTCTTTAAAAATTGTAAAAGTAAGACTGTCACATAGTTTATTAGATACATTCACCACATTTTAAACAGAAATCACATTATTTTCCAAAATAAGAAAGTATAAAATAAGAAAGTATAAGAAAGTATGAGACAAAGTAGTGATATTGGAATGTAAGAACGAGGCATAATGTATCGTAAAAAACATGAAATTTCCGAAAACGAGAAAATTAAATGAAAAAATTAGATTAAATCATAGATGCAAAATTGTTCCACAAAGTACTATAACTGAATGTGTCAAATGTCAGATTCAGAAAAAGTACTAAAATCAGACATTGTAAAACAGAACTTTATTTATGAAAATAAAAAGTACACATATCATAGAAGTTAGAATTTCTGCCAGTTGCTGATGTTATACTTTTGTAAAATGATGCCATTGTTACCAAATGTAAGTCAGACAGTATGAAAATTAAATTGTTATAATTGGCAAAATATATTACATTTTATTTTAATTGATGAAATGGATTTCAACTTAAAATACAATTTGGAAAATGTCCTCTATTTTAAGACGAAGCATAGGATTTATTTTCATGGTAAGAAAAAGATTCCGCAAGTATTTTCCTGATGAAACAAGAATCCTCTCCAAATGATATTCATCTTCTTTTTGCAATATGATATTCCTTCTTTTTAAACTAAATAATTCTGACATTTGGAAAGAATATATTTTAAAATTTATCTTAACTGCGTTGATAACACCTATGACTTCTTGCCTTTTTGAGCAAAAAAATAATATAATCTTCATTGCGAAATGAAATAAATGAATTAATGAATGAAAAATGAAAAAAATAAATGTCGAAAATGAAAAAAAATGTAAAAACTCCAGAATTCAGTAATATTTTCTAAAATTTATTATAACAGTCTATCTTATTTACAATTTTTTGTAGTTGATATTACACGATTGATGGATAACCCTACACGATTTGCTATGCCATTCTCCTATACTTTTATGTTTACTTTTTTTTAACTAACTGCGACTTCTAACTAGTTTTGGCAATTATTACATGTATATTTCCGAATATTTATGAAGTGCGGAAACAAAATATCCTGTGTCTTACTGACTCCACATAAATCCAAACTTAAAACCATTTAAATAATAATAAATAGAAATTAAGTATATTGAGAATTCCAATACAATCTCTATTCTAAAATTAACGTCAAAATTCAAAAGTAAAATTAGTTTATTTCAATAGCATGTCTCATATGGTATTCTTGTTAAAATGCTGCCCATGAACACCCCAATTACAAAAATCGTAATGTTTTTACATTTGTGATACATAAAATGATGAACAGTTTCAGATTTACTTTATTATTACTTCATACTTTGAGTATGCTATAATACAACAATTATTTCATCAGCTAATGTTGACAAAACAAAAGATTCAATTAACAAAAATGGTATAGAATATTGACGCTCTTATAATATCATAAATCACTTTGACCAAACTATCACATATTACTTTGCTTTTAGGCAGCTTAAGAGACAAAAATTTTCCCATTAAAAACATTTTTAATACATCTTTTGTGCTCAAATTCATGTTGGTTTAATACAATTCACAAGTGAATATATGCATACAAATATTCATGATAAACATACCAAACTGATATACTTGTAATTCATTATTCAAAAGTTATTCCACGTTAAATAGTGATTGCAAATTAAATTTACTGACTATGGAAGCTTAAAAAAATTCACCACAAAACAATTTTAACTACTCTACTTATTAAAATTTTAGTTATCTTGAAACTGCAATATATAAACTCATATTTCAATCTCTTTAGAAATTGTGATTAAATTATTATTTCAAAAATGCATAGAATATTATAAATTCAAATTAATTTTAACCAATAAAGTATATTTTTCCTTTAAACATGAGATCAACCTATAAATATTTTTATGCTTTTAAAAAAGGAGAATTTAATATCAGATTTAAAATAGACTGAAGAATATAATTATTTTTATTATGTACTATATGTATTATTAATGTTTTATTTAACTCTTTAAATTGAAAAAAACAGAAAATATTCTGTTCAAAACTTCTCTTGTTTTAAAAGCATACGATGGAGACATAAACTACCTTATATTTTACTAAAAAATGTGAAACTCAGATAACACAACTTAAAAATTTTAATGAAAAGATAAGCTCATTAAAAATTGCTCAGTACAAATAAATGACAAATTGTTCTTTATACACAATATCACTTGTACTTAAATGTCCTATTTGAAAATTTATCTAATAACTAACTTTACAAAGTAAAATAATGTAAAAAACTGATATTTTCAGGAAATAAAATTATTTATCTTTACATGTGTTCATATACATGCTCATTTTTGTATGCATATGTTATTTGTACGAGCGGGAAATTACTATATATATATATATATATATAAATATATATATATATATATATATATATATATATATATATATATATATATATATATATATATATATATATATATATATATATATATATATATATATATATATATTCCAATACATAAAAACTGGTCAAAGTTCTTTTTAAGGATTTTTTTGAAATTCTATTTTGCATAAAGTGCTTTATTGTATGAAGAAAAATATCTTTTTGTTTTATTCAGGGCTTAATTTTGAAGTGTTTGCGGATGTAAAGAGAATTTTTGATATTAAGTGTAACATAACATTTAAAATGGAAATTGATTTGTTTTTCTTCTCTAGAGTAAGATCTTCGTACTAAGCACTGAAGTTATTTCTGTTTCCCAAATCAAATTTAAATAATTTTCCTTTTATTATTAAATCATAATTCAAAGTTTTACTGTTTTGAATTCACAGCAGTTTACTGAAAATATTTTTTATACTGACTCACATGACTTGACATTTCTTTGCATCAATTATTATAATTATTATTTTATTACAATTATTATTCATTATTTTTAACTCCTTTTAATTACTTTAATTGATTTTTATTAGATTGGGAGTAATTTTAAATTGAATTTTATATGGCATTATTTTTTACTAAACTGTATAAATTTTTTAATATACTTTAGTTATTTTACATATTCAAGAATACATAGAAAATGTTCTGATTAGGTACAAAGTTAAAGCAAATTTTAATTAATGAATTTGTTTTCATTATATTTTTAACTCTAAATTATTCGGTTATAAATCATTTATCATATTAATTAAAGGAAAATAATTAGAAAAATGTCTTAGTAAAAATGTTTTAAGAAAAAAATATGTTAATTGATTATAAAAAAATGTTACAATTATAGAAAAAATTACAATGCAATCAAATTATCTTTATTTATTAAATATTTAAGAGCAGAAAAAAATGTAAATTGTATTTATGTGTAAAAATAAATGCATTGATTTTTTAATATAATCATTGATGTATTTTATTATTTATTAATTACTGAATTACTATCAAAAAACAATTTGTTATCAACACAAAAATACTACATTATCAAACAAATTCGTATTATTTTATTAATTATAAGGAAAAATAATTTTTAAATTTTTTATATAAGTGACATTTGAAACGGAGATAATTTAACTATTTTTTCGAATCACTGGAAAAATTCGTTCTAATTATTTCAATTAATTGAAATATTTACTACATTTCATTCGGAATTCTTTCATAGATTACACTATTTAAAATATTTCTATTTAGTTATAAACAAATAACACATTGTTTATTTTTTTGTTTTCTAAAGTTTCGTCTAATATTAAATCAATCCACTTTAAGCTTATTTAATTTTCTTCCTGTATTATTAATTGCTTTTACAATTTTTGTTTCTTTAATAAATATCATTAAAATAGTGCTACAATAAAAATTTAAACATTTTAAAGAAAATTAATCTGATTTATTTAAGAATTAACTTTTTCATGAAAAACACACAATGTAAATTATTAATATACAAATTTAATAAATTTAAATTAAAAACTGCTTATTGGTAGCAATCACATAATAACGAGGAAATTATTCTTAATGTTTTCCTACTCAAACTGATAGACTGAATTTCTCATTTTAACTAGTAAAAAAACACAAAAAAAATGCTTTTAAAAACTCGAAGAAAGAATAAAAACATTTGATAATTTATCTGCTTAATGCTTGTTGTTTAACAATATTTCTGTTTCCAGATTACTTTATTTTAAAAATAGTTGATCATGTTTTGATCTTACATACTGAAAATAATTTACCACATGATAAAGGTAAAAAAATAAATAAATAAATGAATAGATTCTTTCTGGTATAACGTCATAAACATCATGGATTCTAGAAGAATATGTTGCATTCGTATGATTGCTTAAAATAATTAAGAAACAAATTATCTTGTAGATGCATTTAGGCATATTCTATAACAATCACTTCAATCAAAACCAGAGGGCCATAGTAACCTAGGACATCGGTTACCATGGCCCTCTGGACATCGGCGTTCCGTCCAGAAGGTCGGGGCTCAATTCCCAATGCCGCTAAAGATGCACCAAGAACATGCGATATAACTGCTCTATAAATCGAAATTCTTGTAGTCGGACACTGAGCAAATACCATGGATGTAATAATCTGGAGAATATTTCCTCCCCTTTCAGATCAATGGCAAAATTGAAAAAATGGATACTCTGGTGGTGCCATCTGTCGGAGGAGTTTTGAACAAAGTTGTATTTTCATCTTCGTGGTGCTTTGCCGAAAGACTCACTCTGCTGACTTAAATTCGCATAGCCAACGGCATAGCGAGCATGGCTTGTCCAAATGTCATAAATAACAATAACCGAAAACCTATCAATATTTTTTTTAATTTCTACCAGTGGAACTCCCATTTTTTAATTAAAACAACTGTCTTTGAGATGTTGTTTAATTTTGTTTCATAAAAATTTTATCTAACATAAGGCTATGATAATAATTAGTGAAATTCTGAGGAAATATTTTATTATGCTTAAATCCAAATCTTCTGTTAATAAAACCTTTTCTTTAAAGAATTTTATTATGAACCCTTTATTTCTCAATTATTAAAGTAATTAGATTCATAATAATTAGATTCATATTAAGAGCTCATCTAATTGTTTTGTTTATATTTCTGAATGAATTAAGTCTGCGTAATCCTGTTAATGAATTACGTGAAGTAAATTGATTATATAATGCAGCAATTATC
This sequence comes from Latrodectus hesperus, assembly GCA_037975125.1. Classification (NCBI taxonomy): domain Eukaryota; kingdom Metazoa; phylum Arthropoda; class Arachnida; order Araneae; family Theridiidae; genus Latrodectus; species Latrodectus hesperus. The sequence continues at coordinate 103,112,514 of CM075856.1, read as the reverse complement.
AACCTACGAGGCGTACCAGACTACAGGGTTTGAGCACACAGGTGGGGGAGATACTAGCATATCCAACAGAAAATATTTTTAAATTTTTTAAGTAATTGAAATAAAAGCACACACACATTCAAAACAAAATACATTTCTACATAATATTTAATAATTAACTTATAAAATTAAAAATATTTTAAGAAGTTAAAACTTATTTAATCTAAACTTATTATGTTAAAAATGAATTTAAATTTATTAGCGACTTCCTTGGGCGTGTCTTACAGGGCAAGTTTTATGAAGACTTTATGTTAGAAGCCTACATTTTCAATTAGTTATTCATATTTACCTGAATTTTATCTTATATGAATCACTCGCAGAAAATTTCAGTTTTACAAAGCCAGAATGATGAAGATATTAATTGAATGTAAAATGAACTTGTTTTTGTCCAAAAACTCATTTACTTCTCTAAATTCAAAGAGTGATTTATTACTGCATTGTATTTTGGCATCTCTTATATGAAGTCTAAGAAGATTCCTCAGTAATTGAGAACCCTTCGACAGTATAAAGAAATAAATCTCTAATACCCTCATAACATGTTATCAGTTTGTCATCATCAAATATATACTTTTCAAAATTCTTTGCCAGCACTTCTAAATGATTTTTAATGGTTTTAAAAACAACTTTTACGTGTTGTTCTTCAATCTTTTAAGTTTTAATAAAGTCATATGTAGTTACGAAAAATGTTATTTTTTTCTACTTTGAATTTTTTTATTAATAATTCCAATATCTACACACTAAAGCATTATCACCATTATCAATGACATGTGTATTTGATCCTTAGAATTGAAGATTAGAGTTATTTAATTTCTCGAACAAGCTCAATTTCATCACAAGTTAAACTCGCAAAAATTCTTGGCGTCTGGTTTGTTTTGCTTTTTTTAGAAAAATTGTGATTTCTGCTCTTAACTCATTAACACACGTTGCAGAAATTTCCCACATAGTAATCATATTGCTTCCCAATAAAATAGTAATGCTGAATGTTTTACACCCATGTCTTTACAAAAAGCTGAAAAGATTTTTGATTCCAGGAGTTTCATCTTTATATAATTTACTTTAATAACAGCCGTAGTTAACTCAGCTTTAGGACTAGCACTCATTTCTTTTGAAACTAGAGCTTCTCTGTAGATTATGCATGTGTCCAGATGCAGTATACGGTTTTTGTTCCACAAGGGATTGTATACTCTGGAATCTTCCGGATATTGAACGTGCAATTTTCCCTTCTATGCCTTTGTCTCGTACATAAAATCTTTTTAAAAATTCAAATAATATAGTTCTATTGGTCTGCATAAAAGGAGTTCTACTTCTGACATGTTATCTCAGAATCGAACAGAGGTGAAATGATCCTCATTATTAACATCACTTGCCTCATGAAGCTGTATTGATAACAATTTACTTCAAACTTAGAAGAAAGCTTCAACTTCAAGAACTTAGAGGAAAGCTTCACCATATATCACCTTCAGCTATATCACCAATAGGACGGTCAGTAGTATTATTTGAAATAAGTGTTGGCTGCATTTGTTTTGAGAAGCTATCACCACATATAGTTCTGCACTCTCATTTGGTCCAGGCCAAATAAATTCTTTGCTAATGGTATAATTTATTTACTTACTTATGTTTTACATTCGGCTGTTTCATATGAAACTTCGTAAAAGACAAATAAACCTTTTTCATTCACAGAAAAATATTTTTAATACAATAATTTTTACTTTCATATGATTTTAATATAATTTCAAAGAATTCTTTGTGTTTTCTGACGTATTCATTAAGAAGGCTTTCCAAATCTCGTTTGCGCTTATTATATTTCTTAATATTATACATACATATATATATATATATATATATATATATATATATATATATATATATATATATATATATATATATATATATATATATATATATATACTATATATATATATATATATATATATATATATATATTTATATATATATATAATATATATATATATATATATATATATATATATATATATATATATATATATATATATATATATATATATATATATATATATATATATATATATATATATATATATATATATATATATATATATATATATATATATATATATATATATATATATATATATATATATATATATATATATATATATGTATATATATATGTATCTATCTATCTATCTATCTATCTATCTATATATATATATATATATATATATATATATATATATATATATAATGTAGTTTGCTGCCAATATTTTTGAGCAAATGATGCACAGGGGTATCTTTAATCTTCATTTACTTCAGTTTTAGTAAATCCAAAATTTAAGTATTCCTGAGAATATTTTCTTGATTTTCGGAGCCATGCTCGTTTATGTATTTGTTGAAGCTTGGTTATCGTTTAGTCCTCTTTTAAGAGCACCTTAAATTTTATCATGATTCAGCATAAATCTACTATTGTAAATATTTAATGCAGAGAATTAACAAGAAAACATATATATAAAATAAACATTCTCTATCGCGATAGAAAGATGGATAATATAAAATAAATTTCCATAATTAAAACAAATGGTTAGATTTAAAATTAAGGTCGTAATGTGGGTTTATTGTTTTATATATTTTACTGTATGCTTTTATTGCTGGAGGTGAGATGAAAACTATGAATGAAAATTGGGCCAAAAATATTGAAATTTGAGAAACGCTTACATAATGTATTAAAAAAGTGGATAATGTATAGATATTTGGAATTTAAAATTAGGAATTAAAAGGTGTTTTATGAATTTATAAGAAAAATAATCTTTAAAAAATTTAGTTCAATACGAAACATATATTTTTTATAAGCTTAAGTAAACTGAAATTTGAAATTTTTACAGTTAAAAAGTTCATTAAATATTCCTTTTAGGCATCATTATATTTAAAATAAGAATGAAGGTCTTACATAACGCATTTTGATAAAAAAAAGTGTTATGGATTTATTGCTCAGCATATTGCAATTACATTACAAGGCAAAACAAATGTGAAAATAATTTTGAGTTGTTAAATGTATTTCAACAACTGCTTTTGATTTTTTAAATATAAATTATTAACATTTCATTACTTACTCATTTTTCTACTTTCATTAACTAAATATTTGAAACACAAAAGTCCTAATACGGAGTCAATGTTTTTTCACAAACTTATTCAAAATTCTTTCTATACAAAAACATTACAAAAAGGAAATTCAAGTTTGAAAATGGAAGTGATGATGAAAATAGAAGCAAAATGGAAAGTAGAATGATTTGAAATCAGATCAAAGGATAGCAGAATCATTTATTGAATTGAATATTTGAGATGAAAATAAATAACAAAGATAATAATATTCAGTACTATAAAAGATTTCTTTGAACTGTGTCCCTATTCATTAGCATAAAGAAACTCTTGGAAACAGTCAGCCAATCTGTACTTAAGCGCTAAATTATACTAAAATATTCAGATTAAATATAAAGAATACGCATTTTCTATGAATCAAAAAACTTACATACATTATTTTGCTTATAAGCAAAATATAAACAATGTTTTGTTCTAATTACTATAATGAATTGTAATTTAAAAAAAATTTGGGAAATATGAAAATATTTTATCCACATGAATTTTATCAATTTTTAGAATTCAATAAACTTATGCATGATAATAAATTCCTAATAATCTGATAATTAAGTATTAATAGCTACTTTAACATATTTTATTTAAAATAAAAGATATTAATTAAAATATCTTATTATAATATGTAGTTTATAATACGAAATGAAATACTATTGTTATTAATGTTTTTTAATCTGGTTAACCTTTCTTTAATTTAATTTCAAATTGAAATTACTTCCCATATTTCCTGTAATATCCCCTATTGTTTGTTCTGTTGTGTTGTTGTTATTTCTAATCTCAGATGATGTAGCTAAGCTACACCATCTTCATAAAATCAAAAATGCCCAGAAGACCCAAACATAAAATCAGATCTGTTAAATTCTCAAAAACTGTAAAATTTCGACAAATAAGAATAGGATCTAGAGTGGCTAAAACCACCCACAATAATGACACTCTTGAAAAGAGCCTCTCACCCTGGTGAAAGGTAAGTGATTTGGTATGGCCGTTCAGAAAGTGTAAGAGAGCCGTCTGCTGTTTTCTCGATATCTTTAGCTTGCACCAGCGAGGTCTTTTGCCAAGGTACCCTGAGTGAGCAGGAGGAACTGTCCAAAGTGTACTTAATTCCTTCCTTTTGATTGAAGAAATTTCAAAATAGGTTAGCTTAGCGCTGTCATGCAGGTCATCAACAGTGGCAGCCTTGGCCAAATTATCGCAATCTCATTAACATTCAATTCAACATAGGAGGGGATCCATTGAAAGTGTATAGAGTGTCTTTTAGCTAGCTGATTCAAACGTTCTAGTATATCCAGGCTTGTCATATCCCCAACCAATGAGAGAGGTGCTGAATAGAAACTAGAGTGCCCGATAAAATACAAATATCCTAGAAGACAAGTTTAGAGGCCGTGCATATAAAATTTATTCCAGTGTTAGTTGTCTAAAGTCAGATCTGATGACGGAACAACCATCAGTACTTCTAAACTTAGGATCAATTGTGTTATTAGGTTTCTCATATATTCTCCACTTCCAGATGCATCACCGGCACCCCTGCTACCATCAGTTGAAATTTTCAATGCCAAGAGAAGGATGTATCGCCTCAAAAGCCATCTGTCCAGTGAATTTAGGAATATCTGACTTTTTAAAAACCCTCTTCACGAGTTCAGTCTGGAAATGTATACGCTCTGGAGCGAGCATAGAAAAAAGGTGTGGGGTTTAACGCGTGCGATTCCTCTTCATCGGAAAACAATCTCATCTCACTAATTAGCAAAAATGATTGTGTTTCTTTGAGTGCTTATTGACCTGCCAAAAGTGTAGAAAGACAGAAGTTCTATGCTGATCCTTGAAGCTATAAAGTTTATTGTAATATATTGTAAGGCAGATGTTTCTTCTCAAAAACAGTGATGACAAATCATTCTCATACAATACAATGTTGTTAGGACAGCTGTTACAGATGCCGGTAATTACTCTGTCAGCGCTAAATTGCACAGGTTCAAGTTTTTTAAGTTAGTCTCCGATATACAAAAATAAAGTGGAAAGCCATACTCTAGTATTGGTCTGACCAAAGAACTGTAAGTTGTTCTCAGGGTACCGGCATCTGTGCCTCAGTCCCGGCCAGAAATATATTTAAGGTTGTTAAGTCACTTTCTGCATTTTGCCACCTGGGACTCTATGTGTATGTTGCTCGAGATTTCCTGGTCCAAAATGCATCCCAGGTATTTGTTATTTTTTTAAATAAGTCAGTGGATTGTCATTAATGTAAACAGTTGGTCGATGATGATAGAGATGTTTGCTGGTAGTAAAGAAGGTTACTAATGACTTTGAGCTGTTAAAAGACAATTTACGCAGTTCAGTAAAGTTAAGAATCCTAGCAAGAGCAGATTCAAGCTAAGACTCTAATTATCTTGTGTCAGACCCAGAAGACCAAAGAATGACATCATCAGCAAAAAGCCCCACATCACTGTATTAGTTTATTACTTCTTCAAGTCCTGTAATGTATAATGAGAACAGCAAAGGGCTTAGTACTGATCCCTGAGAAACCCCGTGTTTAAGTCGAAATGGGTCAGACAGAGTATTTTTTTATTTAACTGTTGAATCCTAATTTTTTTATTTAACTGTATATCCTGAAGAAAATCTGAGATCCATGGAAGGGTCCTGCCGTCAACACCAAAAACGTCATGTAGTTTAGTGATCAGTTTCTACCTCCACTTTTTGTTTGTTCTAAAAAAATTTATTATCAATGGCGCATTTTATAAAATTGGGAATATATGAGACCATGCCATAATATATTATAAAATATTGTTGAAATGAGAAAAAAATATTCTGCTTTGATAGAAAAATGTATAGACTTTTTATGATCATACTAATATATTATCATAACATTAATTAGTTATTTTACTTCCCAATGCATATAATTTTATCTTTTACTTCTGTGTCACTGCATAAAACCGTGCTGAATTATTTCCTGGTTTCAGTATGATGAAACATTTCTTTTTCTCTTAATGCATTTCTATCACATATTTAAAATATTAATATATTTTACTATTCCAAAGAAAAGAGGAACATTGTTAAATAATAAATGAATGATTTCTTTTTTAATAGATTTTTGGTAAATACAGTCAATAACTTATGTATGAGTTTCATTTTAGTTTTTTTTTTCCTGTCAACTTTAGAAAAATAAAATTTATGGTGTGTTAATTTTCTGGAAAAAGGTTAGCGATACTCATGAAGAATAATTTTTATGTAAATATATTTTCTATCAATAAATGAATGTGCAGATATTTTTTGCAAATAGATATTTGTAATACACGTGAAAAAGCAAGAAATAGAGTTTTGTATGCAATTAATAAGCCCACTATACACCAAATTAAAACTTAAAAAATGAGTTAGTGAATTGCGATATAATATTACCAATGTAAAATAATAAACATAGTGTAAAAAGTTCAAATTTAAAAACAAATTTATTGTTTACTTCAAAATTTGAGCTTGAAGTTAGATGAAATCAAAAATTCATTGGTTCAGATTATAAATGGATACAACCTAAAAACATTATGACATGAAATGATAAACTTTTTGTGATATATTTTTCCATACTTTTTCTACTAACATTTATTCTCGACCAATCCTTATGTTCTATTTTTATTTGATTAACATTTACAGTTAATTTACTTGATATTTAATTTCTTTTTTTTCTTGATTTATGAAAAAAAAAAATCAAAGATTCGAAAATAATCTGTGTGATGTACAAAAATACCGTTTGTTTGAATAATATATCCCCATAAATTAAAAACAAATAAGTAAAAGGACTGAAAATTAATTGCAATTTAATCTTATATTATTTTCATTTACAGGTGAATTTAAAAATTCTATTTCTTCAAAATTGTTTAGTTTTAATATTCTTGAAAGTTATAAACTTGAAATACATTCGAATATATTGGTAGTTGAAAATATAATTTCAATTTCTATTAAATAAATTTGATATTATACATTTCAGATGTACAGAAATTCCTAAAGAGAGTACGCATGACTGATACCAATGAATGTATTTGTTTCTGTGCTATGTCAAAAGGAGACATTTAATGGAATTAATGGAATGAGAGAAGAATACATCTAATTGCATTTTAACTTAAGTGATTGCATGGCTGAAGAATACCAATCTTATCTCTGAATGTAGAATCCATTTCCTTCTAAGCAAATCGCACAAAATTTATCTCTGAAAGTTATTGAGAGCCTAGAATAGAAATCAGAACTTCATTTCATTTCACTTATCAACCTTACATTCTCTATATTTTTAAATATATTTAGTTCAATTTTATACCATAGTGTAATTTTGCGAAATTTATATGTAGAATTATTAATGGAACTTCACACAGTGACATTCTTATGCATTTATAAAATGTTATCAAAATTTTTGACTTTAGTCTTTAAGTATATTTACATACTACCAGACATATCGAAATGAAATTAATATATATCAATTCGTTTTATAAATATATATATATATATATATATATATATATATATATATATATATATATATATATATATGTATATATATATATATATATATATATGTATATATATATATATATATATATATATATATATATATATATATATATATATATATATATATATATATATATATATATATATATATATATATATATATATATATATATATATATATATATATATATATATATTCAATTAAAACTGCTCCGCCTTTTTTATTTTTGTGTTCTTATGTTATAAATGCATGACAGTATATTTCAAGATTATAAATTTCAATAGCTTAAGACTTCAAACATGACACATTATTATTGGAAACAATGAAGAGTTATATTAATTTTCATTTGTTATAATTAACATTAAGAGATAAGGGAGCAACAATTATATTCAAACGTAAAAAAAATTTATTTGTTGTTACTCAATTCTAAAAACGTAAGTTTATGAAGTTGGAGCATGTATTGGGTAGTATGTTTGAATTGATCCAAATAGGAGCCAAAGAGGTTTCGGTTTTGCTTTTTATTCTCAGATTTCAACATAGAGAAAAAGCAGAAGGCGTAGGCAAAGTGGAATTAAAAGTTACATTCATTCGGAGAGGTAATTGCTCCATCTATAATATAATGATTGAGCAATCCAACACATGGGAAGAGAATGTCCCTCAAAATGCAATGAAAATAAAATTAATCATATTGTCAATGTTTGCTATAAAAGTGATGGACATAGTTCCTGTATTGATCCTATTTGCATAATCCATCAAAACTATTCGAAATATGAACTCCTTGCATTAATGCATATGCAGATACGATTTCTATGCTTGAAAGAAACGCTGTAAGTCCTTGAAAGGGATTTCATTAAGTAAATTTTCAACATGGATTTGTAGCTTCTTTATAGGCAACCAATGTTTTTCTTTTGCCTTCATTTTTCAAGTGATTAACGACAAATTGGCCTGTAGTGAGATTGGGAGCGATTGAAATCATGCTTTCTGACTGTATAGTTGATGACAGTAAAGGCTGTGTGCCTTGTGACGCTGGATTATTCTCTTATTATGAATGATTCTATTTCTAAATTAAACCTAATTTTATAATGTAAATATTCATAATTAAAAATATTAAATAATTTGCAAAATTAATTTTGTAAATGAGTTGTATTGTGACTCCTATTACGTGATAGGAGTCATAGACTTAACGAGAGAAAATTTTATAAAAATTAATAAAGTCCATTTGTAATGGAAAAGTAATATTTGCTAACCAAAGATACAGTTCAGAGCTCTACTGGATCAATTTGAACCTGACATTGTGGAGTTTTATCAAGATTTTGATTTCTCTTCTTACAAGGGTGGCATTTCATTTCAATATCTAGATTACTTTCACATAATATAATTAGTTTACAGACTGCCACGAGGGCACAAGCTCTTTATGGGGATCTCCTCTATTGTTAAAAAAGAAAATGAACATTGTTTTTATTCTAGCTCTTTTGAGTCTCAGAAAAACTACATATGCAAATTGGAGCTCTCTTTATCTTTATTCCGGATCATATTTGAGAATCGATGATTCCTCTCCAGTTGCTATATAGTCAAAGAGAAACGGATGTCTTGCAATATGTTCAAAAAATATATCACAACGCAAAAACTTAAAGATGCATTTTGTCCGTCCATTAATACCTTTGAAACAAGCGTCGTATAGACTTTTTGCATTTATAAATCCTTGGAAAATAATTCATGTACAGCAAGTGTCGAAACGTTCAGTTCATTAGATGCATAAGCAATGGTATGATTTTAAAACGCCTCATACATTTTTCCATTTGTCGCCAATCCAAGCAGTTGAGAGTACAGAAAATGATTCATTTGTGACGTCTTCCCGTCCCCGCTATAAAGAGGCGTGTTGCTTACCGAACTGCACAAGCAGTTCTAAATTCTTAAAATTCTGTTGATGCCTCTGGTACGTTTCGGCAGCATTTTTCCAACACCGTACGTAAAACTTGATGGTGTATAATTTTTCAAGTTATTTCACTGTCGCACTGTGCTACAATGCTCAAAAAGTGCGTTTGTGGAAACGACTTATTGGTGATCCAACTACTCGGAGCATACTGAACATATTTGTATTTGAATGATCAAACCCCAATTACTTTTTTCTCCTGGGAGAGCACATTTATATTAGCAATATATGCAGAGTTAAAATTTTATGTTCTATATTTCTATAATACACCCTGTATCATTTCAATATTTAACTAAAAAATGTCTAAATTTAAAACTACTTAAATTACTATTGAATATTTCTTTTCTATTTCAATTTGCATTTTCAATTTCAAAATAAATAGTTACAAATGTTGTAGCTCATTTCTTTTGAATTTAACTATTTATCTGCTAAGAACCATTTACATGTATTACCCTAAGTATAAATCTATAACCATTTACCCTAGTATAAATATTATAATAGATATAAGCTTTATGGTGTGGCATTTTATAGGCTAAACTTTTTTCTTTAAGAAAAATAAGTTTTTTATTAAAGAAATTTTCATTCTGCCATGGTTATAGTGACATTTTTAGAAATTTTGTATGTATATTTTTAAGCAATATTTTCCATGAGCAAATGAGGTCAAGCTGAATTACTGATTTCAAAGATGTTTTGGATAGGAATTTTATTTTGTCAATAAATAATAATCACTTGCTACTCTTTAATTTGCAAAATTTAATTCAATTTAAGAAATTGAGTTTCATTATGATCGTTAAATGTAAATTTATTTAAGAGAAACTGAATCTGAAAATATACTTTCCTATTAAAATTAAATATACATTAGAATTTTCTTAGAAATTGCATTAAAAAATTAACGTTGAGTGTGATATTAGTCTACAAAATATTTAGTGAGCTGGAAGATATAATGTTCTTTCTTAATATTTAAAAATTGTTAGTTGTTTGGAAAGTTCTTTTTGAATGTTTAATTTTCACATAGTGTTTTAAATAAATGTTATATGATCATGAATAAAGAATGCATGCATTGTAAAAGAAAACTGATTTAACATCTGTACACAAAAAGAAGAAATTTGTACAAATAATACATTGTTTAATTATAATTTAAATATAATTTCTGTTCCCCAATTATAACTCAGAGTTACTTATAATCACAATGCAAATTATCTAGTTCTGGTTTAAAGATATTTGAAAAATTATTTATTGTAAAAGTTCCAAGATGGCTTTAGTGTGCGGCCATCGGTGTTTAAGTCAGATTTACAACAAGATAATGAACAAAGAAGGCAATCACTCATCTGTTGTGTCAAAGATTTCCAGTTCTAGGAAATCAGGACTCTGCGCCTTCCACACTTTTATTAGAAGTTATTCAGACGCTAAAACTCTTAACGAGAAATCAATTTGAAGAATGTTGCTTTGTTTAATTAGGAAGATAATAAAAGAGTATAAACTGAAAACTCGATTCATTAGGTTTCAATTTACTATTCCCTTTTATATTTACAAAAATTTTGTGCTATTTCTTAAAAAAATACTAGTACTTTCATGAATAAAATAATAATACATTTGCATTTTGTTAAAAATAATGTAAAATAAATCTTCTCGTATGATGATAATGAAAATTGATAAAAAATATGTTTTGTTTACTAAATAATATAAATGTACTACTCCTATACTATTCCTAGATTGAAGTTATATATATATTTGTGTATGTGTGTGCATAAATATGTAAAAAAATTGATTTTAATAATTTCAATTTATTCAAATGTTGACACAATTTAAGTACAAATCTAAAGACAATGTAAATAAACAGAATGAGTAAATTTTACATTTAAAATGTACTATACATATTGAAATATATTTGAAACGCCAAAATAATTGCTTGAATGTTAAAAGTTAAAGAAATATAAATAACTTTCAGTTCTTCATAAATAACCAATATAAACTAAGTTATTAATTAACTACTATTTATAATGAAATGGATTTAAAATCCATTGAAAGAAAGGAAAGTGTGTACAGCATTGCAGTGTTTACAAGATGCTGCTCAAAATATCATTTTGAATTACATAATACCTTTACACTTGTAGAAATATAAAAATATTTTAATTTGTGCATTCTTTTGTATTTGCATTTGTTTTAAAATCATTTTACATTAGTAGCACCAACAAATATGCATTTATATAAACCTATGCAGCGAAAGAGAAATGCATACGTCATTATTTTCATTATGATAATATTAATATAAGATAATATTAATGTGAGTTAATATTAATATAAGTTAATATTATATATAAGAAAAAGAAACCAAAACAATTTCTACTTTGTCTCTTTGAATGATTTTATCTGTTACATACGGTTTTATTGCAAAACTCAAGTCAAAATACAAAACAGCTCAAATATAACAGAAGAACAAATACAATAAAAATAATAAATATTTAAAGTAATAACCACAGAGAACAAAATAAGAGAAAAATTTTAAAAGTAAAGAAATGTAACAAGAAACAGAACTGAATATGGGAGGTCTTCAAAATGAGCTCAAGAAATTTTAGACATTCCTGAACAATTTACTTTTCCTATTCCGTTTTTGAGAATCTTTTCAAATTTTGGTCATGCAAGAAGATGTTCTGCATTCATAGAGCCCGAATTATAAAGCTACCATAAAGTAAATTAAAGGATCTAGATGTTGTAGTTGCATCAGAATGCTTCCAAGTACCTAGCCCTGAGTTGGACTCTACTAGTTAGATTGAAGCCTCCAAGTGGAGTTTTAGTGATTTTGAAGCAAGGTCAAAGCAAAAGACCTTCAGCTTTTGACCGGCCATCCCCAGAGACTGCCCCGGAGGTATCATTTCACTTGGAAGAATCACACCCTGCTTTAATATGATTTTAGATGTTCTGCCAAGCACCGATTATCCATAGTTGTTACACATTTAGCACTACACAGAAGACAAATGTGAATTAAAGATATCACAGACGGTAGTAACACTGCTCACCTACCATTAGGTTTACCATTTAAGTTTGAAAAATATGGTTTGTCTCTCAACAGGCATGTTTTGCACATAAATTCCAGTTATAATTAGACCTAGAGTTTAAGTTGGATTCCAAACCACTGCAAGCATTCAATCTCAAAATTTGATTAGAATCACAAATTGTTAAATCGAAACCAAAAATGCTAACTCTTCGGAAACCAGCTCGGCTTTTAGTTTAAAGAGGATCATAATATTTACTACAAGATTTGTAACAAAAACGTATGCATCATACTGTTGGCATCAATATCTTTCCATCAGTAAGTATACTTGAATGTAGTTCATAAATATTCGAAGCAAGTGAGTTTTGTAGTAAGAAAGCTTTTTAATGTATAAATAATTACCATGTTCCGATTTTATGTATTAATTATAAGAATGTTGAATTGCTGTTCATTTCTTTTGTAATCCATTACTTTAGAACACATTTATTATGCATTTTCTGCTAAATCTAATCCTGTATGAAAAAAAATGGTTGCATTTCTTCATAAATTTAAGCATTTTCTCTTACCTAAGAATTTTGGAAGTAACTTGAATTTAAAAGTTTTTAAAGTTATATGTTTGTTCTGAACAATTTAAATTATATTTTGTTACATTTGATTTTAAGAAGGTCAAACACTCTTAAAGAAAGTCACACTACCCTCGGCGATCAAATGATGTTTTTTTATTTCTTAGCTGAAATTCTTGGTAATTATAATAAAAGAAACATCTGCTAATTCCGTCAATAAGAAATGTTTAAACAATCTATTTTTAATTTTCGTATTATATTATGGTCATTAGACTGGAAAATAATAAGTAATTTACAGATTCAATTCAAGATTGTAATGTAGACATAAAAATATTTGGAAGTATTAATATGTATACATTAAAATTATATTTCCTTATATTACTACTAAATATTTAAGATGAATATTAGACTCTAGGCGTTTAAATAAGACTCATAGAATTTTGTATTTGATGTATTATAACTAATTTTTCAGTTGAAAATTAAAGAATGATTATGTATATTTTGAATTCTTAAGTAAAAATTACAAAGAAAATGTATCAGCGCTGATATATTAAATGCAAATATAATGTATTTTCACTAATATTTTGTATATTTAAGATTACGTGCCACTAAATATTAATAAATATATTAAAAGCATACTCAATTATTGGATTTTCTATCATTGAATCATTTTTTAAAAAATTATTTAGAATATAAAAGGTTATTTAAGATTTTGTTAAACACACATCAATCTTAATATTCCATTTAGTACAAGCAAATTGATAAGTTGACAAACGTTATAAAATGAGCTCGTGAATCTTTCAACATATTAATTAATTACAACATTTAATTCAACATATACTAAAATAACATATACGGTATTACAGGAAATATGTTATTTTAGTCAAAATATATGCCACAAACAGAAGTTGTTTGATTTTTTGTTAAAAGAAATAGTAATTTTTTTTAAATATTTTATATATTGATATGATTGTAATAGCTGCATTACAGCCAGTAATTTATTAAATATTCTATATTTATTATTACTGATTGGGTGAATTATTTTTGTATTTTAAGCATACATCAGTCAAACTTTATATTTTTCAAAGAAGTAAAATTTCCCCAGTATAAGTTTCACATAGAAAAATAAGAATCTCATAATCTTCATTTATTTTATAAACCATTCAAAACTTAATAATAAATATCAAAACATTTCTTTTGCATCAACACATTTCTAACAAAGAAAAGTAGTTTAAATTCCCATGACTTAAAGCTTCTAACAAAATGCAGTGACAATTATTTTTACATGTGAATAATTTAGTTTTAATAATTGTTGGTAATGAGCTTTGGTGTCTATTTTAAGTATTTTATAATTACAAAGAAAACATTTGACAAAAGTGCTTATTAGATATATTTCATTATGTATTTAATGTAAGTTAAAAATCATGCATTTTAATGAGCTGTCTAATTATTTACGTCATCGTTAAGAGAGTTTGTCATTTAACTAGGCTCTAACTTAACAATTCTTTAATAAAAGTTATACCTTCAGTAACTTTAAACACAGATATTTTTTTCATATTGAATTTAATTTTCTCTAGAGGATATTTGCATTTAAATTCTTTCAAAAATTCAATTACGGCTCATAATCTATTTATGTTCTAACTCTTTCACTTAACTAATTTATATGTTTTCTGTGTTTTAATCCTTCATTTTGTAAAAAATAAAATTTATGATTGATGCTAGCACAATTAGTGATTAACCTTCATATAATTAATCAATGATGGAAATTTAAAGTGTAGTGTAGTGCTTTATATCCAGTTTTCCTGACTGAAAGTGTTTAAAAATATTTCTTACTATTTTCTTGAATAAAATATATACCTATAACTTAAAGAAAAAATTTAAATATTTTATTCAAAACTTTTTAGTTAGGTTTTATATTTTTAATCATTTTTATCCAATGCAATTAGTTCTCTCCAAGTAATTTTGTAAGTATTTTCATCGTCATTTTTCTTTACAAGTAGCCTATGTTTTCCCGTCCTCAGTTAAGTTGCTTGGTATATAAATATCAGAATCAAAAATTTATTTTAACTTTCAATTCTTATAAAAAATGTATCCATAATATTATATATAAATCAGTCTTTTTATAGCTTTTTAATCTTGTATATTAAGAATGCCTTGAGCAGTTGAAAAATCATAACATTAATTTGTTAGTGCCTATTAATTCATATTCCTCACTAATTGAATTCATAATTCTTATATAAAGTATTTTTTATATAAGAATTTTTTATATAAGAATATTATTTTTTATATATTAAAGTGTAATTAATAAGCAATTGCATTTAAAATTTATTTAAAAAATAATTTTAACGAGCATTGTGGAACAGAGGTTCATGATAAAATATATAATACTTTTAAAATCTCATTAATATTATTTCCTTTTTTTTCCTTTTGTAAATCAAATGAAAAATTTTCAAAATTGTGAAAATTTTAAAATTTATTTTGTAAACCTTATTGAAAATATGTCATATATAATCTATATGACATGTCATTTATCCAGTTGATTACCTTATCATCAGACCTTTATGACAATATCGAAAACAACAAGGTAATGAGCATTTTTCTCTGAGACACCAGACACATATATGATCATTAGAATTTTGCATGCAGCAGGGAACTTGTTGAAAGCCATGATAATGTGCAATTCGTGCTTCTATCGTTGTTGCTGGGTACCTCATAATCACTGTTTGAGTCTATGTGTTTTGTCAAGGGAAGTAGGATTAAGAATCACTATTAAAATTATGCCTTTTGTTATAAAATTTTCACTTAAAAAGTTTTTTTTTCTTTTTTGCATTGGTATAATTTCTGGTATCTAGCCCTGAGTTGAGCCCTCCCAGTTATGTAAAAGCAGTTGGGTGAAATCTTCCTGATTTCGAAGCCGAGACCAAACAGAAAAAGACTAATACTTGATCTGCCACCCACTGAGGTATCAATTCACTTGTAGAACATTGCGATCACGGACTATTTAAAGTGCCCCAACCACTTTTTATGACATATCTCTGTAGAATAAAAGATCATGGGTTTAATTCCAGCTTCTGTTTGAAGGAATGTTGCATTTCTGACATCTGCATGAAAATCTATCTTTGTGGGTAATTAGGGGTTTTCCACTTTTATCCATATGTCATTTGTATACATTCCTCTATCAGTAGAAAATCCTAACCGTAGGAAATCCCTTTGGGAATTATAATGCCTTTCAACAGCATTAGGCCGCTTGACAATGGACCGAGAACGGAGACGCTTGTAATATTACTAAGGTTAATAAGATTAATCCTTTCCTCATCAACTAAATGAAGAAATTAAAATTTTACAATTGGTACTAATTCCTTTTATAATGGCCCCAATTCATTTTTTATTCACCGTTTTTTCCCTAATGCTTTAGACAACTCTCTGACATACATTTGCTTCTAGGTTTCGTTACAATGTATGAACGATTATAGGACGGTATTCCAACAACTCCCTAACAAATGGTCGCTGTTATATTTTACAGGTATCTAAAGTCTACCTAACAATATATTTATACTCTCTGGAGTAAGTCCTGTGTGAGAATTGAGATTCTACATGTCATTCAATATAAATTTCATTATATATTTTTTACCTATATCTTCATGTTGCTGGGTGGACTCCAATCCATCCAAATAGTAATGTCACAGAATAATAGTCCACATTTTCGATAGTTGATGATCATACGTTTAACAAATTTAGAAATTTTCTGTACATTATTCTTCGTTTTATTCCATAAATAATACGTTATTCTGTGATCATTTTTTGTTACTTATGTCACTTGGATAGGCCAACCTCGCTTTGCCGGAGGCTATGCAAATTTAAGCCAGTAAGCTGCTTCTTTCGTTTAACCAGAAAGATGAAAATACGACTTCGCTCTTTGACTTCTCCGATAGATGGCACTACCAAAGGATCTACCCCATCAATTTTGACATTGATGTGGAGGGGGAGGAAATTTTCACCAGATCAATTAACTCCTGGTAACTGCTCAACGACTGATCCTTAGATTCCACAGACTTAATGAACGCATATATCGCATGTACTTGATGGCTCTTTGTGGTGTTGGAATCGAACCCCACTCTTCCGGACGGAAGATTGATGCTTTAACCATGGGGCTACCGCTGTCCATGTGTGAGATAATTTCGATCTTAAAAAATGACTTTCAAATCAGGTATAAACTGCATAAAATTTCTTTTATGTCATTTGTTCTGATGTTATTTGTTCCTCCCTCTTTGTCCAAATGCACTAAAATATTCACCATTATCATTAAAATGATTTGGAATAAATTTGGAATTTTATTTGTCTTTAATTTTCCTTTTAACTAATTCATACATTGCGTTATTTAATTATTTTTTGCATTATATATTACTTATAATGTACAAAAAATCATTCCTTCTTGAACTTAATTTATGCCATACACATTGTAATTTTTATATTATTGAAGCACAAATTTGCTAGAAATAAAAATTAAAGGAAAACTATATTAAAGTATTTATGATTAGTCAAAATGTTTGACTCCTTACTTAGAGATTAAAATACTGAGTAAGCTATAAAATTATTTTTAAATATTTAAAGAAGTTGTTAAAAGTTAAATGATATTTTATTAGAAGTGATAATCCAATGTAATGTATTTTTTCGATGTTACATATATTTTGTGAAAGTATATGTTTAAAAATATGTGAATAAAATATTTTTAAACATATACTTTAAAAGTTAATGATTAATTAATAAATACAATTCACAATTGCATTACTATTAATGCCAATAAAGTAGCAAAAAATTAACTTTAGTATAAAATCATTCAACTTTTTTTTAGCTTCTGATTACTTGACTTATGATATTTTAGTATTTCGGTTAATTTTAGTAATATGTAGGAATATATATTCATATAGCACTTAGTTATATTTAGTTTCAATACGTTAAATATGCTTAAAAGTGTGAATTTATGTAATTGAAGACTTAATTTTTGCGAATATGAGTGTACTAGTAAAGCGAGAAATGTTATCTGTTTATCAGAATCGAATGGAAAACAGAAAACATAAATTGCAAGCATCCAGTCAATTAAAAATTTTGGATTATTACTCAATTAGAGCAAAAAATTATGCAAATACATAAACAATTCGTAGTGAACTTAAATTAAAGCAACCAAAAATATCTAAACTTTTCTTTACAATCTTGTTATTTTCCTTAAAAATCCTGAAATAGTGTTTTTATTGATGTCCTTTTATAAAACTTGATAATCAAATGAAACTAAAATTTCTTTTTATTATTAATAATAATTATATTATCATATTATTACATTAAATCTTAGTTTTAGATGTAAATTTTTTCATATGAGTATACAATTTAAGGAAATATTCTTTTATTTAAATCAATGCGAAAAAAATTAAAACTTTTAATGAGAACTATTTTATATCTTAATAAAATTACCATGAATTTGCAATATTTTTTTGAAAATTAATACAAATCTCAAAATTTTTACATATTACTATAGTTAAAAATTAATTATTTAAACATTTATTAAATAGTAAATAAATAAAAAATTAAAATATAACAAATATAAAATAATATTATTGTTGTTGATTAGCCAGATAACGTGTACTAAAGTCAATTTTCATTAAATTTAAAAATTTACTCATTTCAAGAATTTATATTTATTCTTAGGGTTTTACGAATTAATTTATATTAATAAAAGCAAAGAATTAAGTAGCATATTATATTCTATGTTTCCATTCAATGTATATTGCTTATTTTCAAATTATATTTTCAAATGAAAATGAGAATATGAATATTAAGCATTAAATATTATATTTTTTAAAGGTTCGGTTTAAATTAATATTTAATTAATATTTCTTAAAATTAGAATAACTTACGAAATAATTATGAAATACATAAATTAATATGAAATGGTGAGTTGAAAATATAATGGAAAATAAAGAGCTGTAGCTTAAATATAAATATAGCAAAATATTTTTTAACAAATTCATTAATTGATGCTTTGAAAATGAATAAGTGATTATACATGATGAGAAATTTCTCTTCACTTTGTATTAATTTTGAAAACAAAATGGATATTCATTTCTTATAAGTTCACTATTTTTTCATCGAAATAGTTTTATAAATTTTCAATGCAAAATATCTGCGTTACATTAACATCCCATAATATAAATAATTTTTACACTTTTATTTTGCTTGCAAGTTTAATTTATAAAAGTGTCAGCAAAAAAGTATAATTTTAAAAATGAATAAAAGTTTTAAGTAGTAATAAGAGAAAAAAAAAAGAGATAATGTTAAATCAGTCTAAACGTAAAAGTCAATGTCAAACAGACACAGAAATTGAATTTATGTAATTTTGTATGTTTTATGTATAGTACACAAAGCTTAATAATTTAAATTTAATTAAAAATTAAACTATGAAGTACGCAAAACTTTTTGTGTAAATTTAAATATGAACACTTGATTTATTTTAACTATTAAATAAAAAACTTTTAATTATAACAATTAAAATTAATGATATTATTTCTCGCAAAGATAATTATCATGCTTCATTTAAACTTTACATCCTGTATTACATTTAGTAGAATTATGAAATTTAGATTCAAGTAATTAAAGAATTAAAAGAACTAATACAGAATTGCGTCTACATAACTAATACAGAATCTACAAATCTTTTTCAAATGATATTGTTATATATACTTTTCATTATTTATACAAGTGTAATAAACAACGTGTAACAATAAACATTAAATGTGATATCTAAAGTCTACCAAAAATTATATTTTTAATAATTCGTGAAAGAAAGAACTGGCGTTCATAACATTTCATCTTCAAAAATACTAAGAAAAATTCATCTATGAATTCTCTTTAATATATATATATATATATATATATATATATATATATATATATGTGTATGTGTGTGTGTGTGTGTGTGGGTGGGTGGTGTGTATATGTATATATGTATGCAATCTCCACTATGTAATATAAGAACAAAAACATCTCCTTCGTTATTAAATACCTTACTTCAAAAGAATTTGCATAACTTTATATGGAAAACACATCCTTGAATAAAAACAAAATTCCATTATTCAAAAGTGATTTTCTTTACATAATTTCCGTAAAATTAAAAGGATTTTCTACATATAATATGCATTTTAAATATGTTAACTAATATTCTAGCGTTTAAGCATTTTTGAATACTAAATTATTTAACTACGTCATTAATATAAAAATAAATGAGCATATTATAATAGTTAATGTTTGTTAAGCTGTTATAAATTTAAAGAAAGATTTTGTTGTTCAAACTTTTTAATCAAAATATTCATTTCTTGCCATAAAATATTAGTTAAATATTCAAGAAATTTTAAGTAGTTTTGGGTATTTAAAATTACATAGAAATATTATGTATTGAAATCTTATCTGATTCTAACTTAAGCGGACATTTTAAGAATTTTAATCATGTTCGTAAAATTTACAAATTTGAAAATATTTTAAACCTTTTAGCAATAAAATTAGTAGTAATTCATTGGGGAATTTTAACTGTGTGATTGTATAGTTATTGGAAATAGTTTCTTAAGTAGTATGATTGTTATTTACTGTTAAGCAATATAAATTTGATCATTAATTTTCTGCAACAAAATGAAAATAATAAATATCAATTCAATATTTTGTATGCAATTTTTGAAATTTAACCTCAGACATTAAATTTTTATATTTGATTCGTCAAACATATTAAATAATTAATTAAGTTATGAAAAAGTATTTCCTATTTTGAAATCATACCGGGAATTACACCCTTTGATCTGAGTTGTATTTAAATGTTTCAATTCTATTGGTAAACCAAGTTATAACGACGTTAAAAATTTATTTCATGAAAAATAGTTATTTTGCGTTAAATAGTTATATTTATATTGCAATTTCCTGACTTCATTGTCCTTACTTAATTTATTTTTTTTACATAAAATGTTATAATCTTAAATTGCCTTGAAGTGTTTTATCATAATATTTGGTTTTAGAATTTAGGCTTTTTCTTATTCTTAGAAAAACCAGTATTTTCGAATATTTTAAACAAAACTCGTGAGCTTAGTTGCTAAAATCTCATCACAAAAAGTAGTTTTCACAAAGTTAGATGGAAAAGAAAATATGTAAAAATTATTTTTTATTATGTTTACAAACTCTATTGTAAAGTTTTACAGCATACATGTAGTCTTTTTACAAAATCGCATGTTTTGACACACTGAAAGAAACACAAAATGGAAGCATATCTTTTATTCTAAAGTAGTATTTAATGAAATGCAAAACCATTCTTTTCCAAAAAAAAAAAAAAAAACATCCAAAAGAGAGTTAAAGTTGAAATACTGGTGATAATGAAAATATGATTGAAAGAGAAAACGCTTGAAACAGGTCGAAAGCGTAATAGATCTGTTTGGCAAATTGATTGTTTAAGAAGAAGATAAACAAAGATAAAATCCGGGAAATAAATAATAGTTTTCTTAAAATGTTTTTCCTCAATATATTGGTGAAGATTTTCTCTAGATAATCAAGACATTATTCCAATTTTAATATTAATATTACTTAATTATTTATTGAGTTGAACATAACTTGTTTCTTTTAATTACTAATTCTAAATTATGAGTATAATAAAAAATTCAATTATTCCGTACAATATTAAAAGTATTTTTCAAGCAACCTTTAAACAAGAGAAGAAATGCTTTAAAAATGAGCTTCTCATACTTCTGAAAAATATTTAATATTCAAATATTTTCTGATTTTCAAAATAGCTTGGTTATTAATATTTACTTTAGTTTTTAAATAACCCTTTGTGTTGAAGAATAACATTATTAGGCATATTCATTCTCAAATCTAAAATAATTAAATTCCATCAATATTATATACGAGTGAATATATTTAATAATAGCATATTTAAGAGATATCAATCCACATCTACTCTCCCTTTAATTTTTAAGTTCAAATGATTTCTATTTTATGAGAAATCATTTGAAAATAACATAAATAATCATGGAGTTATTAATTCTTATTTAAATACAAATGGGCAAATTTATAAAAAATGTTTAGAACACCTTTTTTTCATAATAATAATTTTTTTTTAATTTCTATAACACAATATAAAATGTAATAATATGCAAAGTTATGACTAAACTTAATTCCATAAATATAAAAATCATTTATAAGTCAGAGATACTTACATGGAAATTTTTAATGTTCATCCCATCTGAAATATAAACTTAAAATTTCTTTTATGATAAATTAATTTGTATACGATAAATAGCAAAAAAAAAATTCTTTCAAGCTGTACAATGAATCGCTAGAACAATCATGTCATACAGAAAAAATTCTTTATATTTAAAATAATAATAATCAAAGAATAGAAAATAAATTTTCCTTTCTGCTACTGCAAGTGTAGTTTCTTGCTCCTTAGTTGCTTCAAAATTTAAAGATTTTCATTTACTGCGCATATGAATAAAAACATGTGCGGAAAATTCTCTGTACCAGAAAAATACTATGAACAGTTAAATATTTCCAAAAGCTTCCCAAAATTTTGATTAAATTAATATGCGTTGTCAAAATAGTAACATAATTCAAAGAGTTTGTGTATTAGATTAGTATTGTAGCGAATAAGAATAACCAGGATGTATTTTATATCTGCAAAAAGAGAATATTTTGAGTTTTTATTCTTTTTACAAACCCAAAGTTTTTTCCAAAGATATTTTAGAATAATAAATATTAAAATATTGTGATCATTTAATAAATATTAATCGATTGAAAAAAAGTAATTAGAAATAGGGTTTTAATTTTTCAAAGGCAATTTTTAGCCTACACTACTTAACGTAAATTTATCTAATGTTACGGTGTTCTAGAATCACTGCCTATAAAATAATTAATAACGTGGAAACATTCTACAAATACAAAACTTCGCAATTAAGTTTTAAAAATTTTCAAATGATATCAGAAAAATTTCCTAAATAAATATTCCTTCCATAATGAAAAATAAACTTTTAGAAAATTTATATTAAATTAGTATATATATGTGTGAAAATGTGCACACTATTTACCAATAAGTATTTGTATATCAATGAAACTGTACACACTATTTGCCAAAAAGTATTAAGTGTGATGAAAGAGAAAAACAATTTTTTATATCCAGTTGTTTGTTGTCTTCATGGGAGGCAATTATAGCCTTGATCATCTGGGCCATGCTTATAAAAATGTTAGGATGATGGACAATGGTATTTTCTTCCATTCCTCTTGAAAAACACTTATAAGTTATTTCACTGACTTTTGAAGGTTGATGCATCTCATAATACAGTAATCCAACTCAGCCAAAATGATTCTATGGGATTCAAGTCTGAACTCTGCACTGGTCAGTTCAAATAATATGCCCAATTGTCAGCATATTAATCCATGGTAGACGGCCCAATTTATTATGTATTGAAATAAAAGGCCCTGATCCATACAATATTAAAAAGGTGAGAACATAATTCTGCCTCCACCAATTTTTATTGTAGAAAGAATGCATTCAGGTTAAAGGTGTTCTCCAGGCATTCTCCAAACCCAAACTCTGCCATCCGAATGAGAGAATATGAACTTATATTCATCACTCTAAAGAACATGTTTCCACTCACCTGTGATTCAATTTCGACATACCAATCACCACTTGAAACAATACATTTCTTGCAAATTTGCTTGGTTTCCATGGTCACGATGTGACCATTGAAATCAAGAAAATGTGCTTACTAACGGATTATCAACAGTGCCAAAAGTTTCATGGGCTTTTGGAGCATGTGGTCCAACAGTTGTGATCTTTTCTTAAAAATCGATCATTTTTATATCAGAAACGTACACCTTTCTATAAGTCAGACATCTCTGAAACTTGTGGCAGCTTGAATGCGATTATATCAATCTTATTTCCCTCATGACAGGTATTTGAGTTCAGAAGGCATGACGTTGACCAAGACTGCAAATATCCTCCCTGCATACCTGTCGAAATACTGTTTTGTAGATAATTTATATATGTATATTTATTGTGAATAAGCAGTTTCACATAAAATATGCTTCCTGATTAATTTTATTAAATTTTCCATATTTCGGATATTTTCCAATTTATGCTAATAAATTAAATTCAGTGGCACCTCAACCTTCATTTTGCAAGGCGTACATTGTCCATATTTGTTTTAGTGATTGCATTCAAATAATATGTCCCAGCTAGGTGATCAGGTTAACAAAAACCCCAATGGTTTAAAATACATACTTGAAAAAAAAATTCGTGTTTCATATTGTTTATTATATATCTGCTTTATCAACCTATATACACATGGGATGATTATATCATTACTAGCTTATATTTAATTAAATTGATTAATTATTCGGATTTTCAAGAAGATTTTTTTAACTCTGACTCGTAATTTTAATTTATTGAAAAATTTATATTCAATTTATTTGAAACTCATTATTTTTTTACTTTTTAACTCGTCAAAAATTTGATTTTGATTTATTTTATAAAAAATTAATTATATTGATATATTTAATTATTTTACCAGATAGAAATTAAAGGATACACAATTTTTTTTTAAAAAAATATTATGTTGTAAAATGATATTGATCCATTCTTTTACTTTATAGATTACATATTCATTTTTTCTGTTAAAATATGCAATGTAATATTTATGGCTTTTTATTTATGCACGCATACAGCTAAATTAATTATCAACTACTTTGAAATTTAAAGTTTTTTTATTATTTTTCTCAGCTTTAAAATTTATTATATCACTTAACAATAAAATTATAAACAGTCATTGTTAACATAATATTTTAGCATGGATTTCGAAATATTGCATTTTAAATTTTATTTTTACAATGCATTTGTACTTGGCAAAACATCTTTTTAAAATTCAAACAAAATAATTGTAGTTTTTATTAAGATCATGCACAAAATAAACCAGTGTTTCCAATGGACTTAACATTATTCAATTAATTTACTTTCTAGAATTTCTTATCACGGTATTCTAAATTACTTATAGAGTATAACCTTGTAGAACAAACCAAATAAATATTCAATTTATTATTCTTTATTGAATTTCAAACACATTTTTGATACATTATCTAAAACAAAATTTTATAAATAACAAGAATTATGCTGAATTCAATAAAACGGCAAAAACTTTCTAGAAAGAATAACTTTATTATTTTGAATGTAACACACACTTATTTTACAGTTTCGGTATTTGATTAACATTTTAGAAACACAAAATTTTCACATTCTTCTACAACATTTATTATGATCAATTATTCTGAGTTTCAATAAATATTTCATGATTTCTTCTTTTGATCATTTTGTGAAATAATGTTTCGTCACAGGAGTCATTGCTTTTAGATGTATCGAATTTGAAGTTCATGTACCACTATGCATGATAAATTAGAAAACCTTTCCCTGCATTTACAATGTAAACATTTCATTAGTGTATGCTTATCGATGTGTAAGTTAGATTTAAATGTAAGATTGCAAACAAAGACCACAATCATTCATCTGCTCTGTCAAAAATTTCTATTCCAGGAAAACTGGGACGACATGTTCTTGACTTTCATTAGTGGCTGCTCAGACTCAACGGTTCTTAACGAGAAATCAATGCCCCGTAATGTTTGGTTGTTCATTTAGAAAATTCAGTAAGATAACATATGGTGAACTCGAAAAGCTTGCTATCAAATGACAAGTTTTCGTTTTAATGTTTATACAATTCTTGACCAAAGAAATTGTTCAAATTTTTCATGCAAAACAATTCATAAATAAGGTTACTTTTAGTAATGTTTTACGCTATGCTTCTTTTAAAAGCAGAGATTTTGTCCATAAATATTTTTCTTTAATTTTAAGTAAAAGAGTTTGGAGACTTATTTTAATGATTTTAACTACTTCTTAACATATTTCTGGATTTATATGTTAAGATATTATATTTTTTAAAGCACTTAATGCATTTGTTTTAATGTAATGCATAGTTTCATGTACTTATTTGCTTATTGAATATAAGCAATTTCAATTATTTTATTACAGTAAATAACGTATAAATCAAAATTAATTGAAAAATCAAACAAAAAAACAAAACAAAAATACAAATATAATTGTTTTTTCAAAAGGCGGGCATTGCAGTACTTACTCTTTGCAAAAACATTTCCGATAAGTGATCCTCATTTATTGTTACCCGGTGGACGTCACTTCACTCCAAACCTATTTTTAGGGCGGGCCAAATTCCTTCATCAACAAGGCAGAAAGAGCAAGGAAACACGGAGAAAGAAAGGAAAATCCATGCCTGACCCAAGATTCGAACTCGGGACCAAAACCTTAGGAATCAGGCATCCTTACCTCTCAGACATCAGGCGAAAAAATAATTATAAATATCCTTTAACTAAAATACCATCGGCAATTTTATTTGCTTCGGAAAATAATGTTAATTTGCTATGGCTTGAATTTCAAATTACTTTAACATTAAATGCAAACAAATATAAATATCTTCACATTATTAAGATACGCAGTCCCATACCAGATTTTTACTTATATACTTTTGTGAAAATTATTTTTTTATAATATCATAATCGATTGTATTAAGTTAACATTTGTTTTCACACTAAATAAACAGTAAGATTTTGTTTATAATTCACAAAATTGCTTAGAAAGCTTTGCTAAGTTTATAGATTTCGCAGTAAAATTTTTGTTTTGAATGTTAAATATTTTTCTTTTTTTAATTTACATAATGTTTTTATGTTCTACAAAATATAATAGTTATCTCTTCATTCTTTCTAAAAAATATTTAATATGTGATTACATGAGTAAACAAGAAAAAAAAGCATTTTTCTAGATTCTTATAATTGATTTTGCCTATGGTATTGTTTCTAATATGAATTCAGTTTTTCCCATTTTATTTACTTAAATATCATGTTATAAATATTTAAATCTCATTTAAATGCTATTTTACATATGTAACATTCCCTATATTGATTGCAAAACAAATAAATGCTTTAAAACGAGATACATAATATTTTGTGGTTTGCTAGATAAAAATTCCTCGGAAAGGTTTGTCTCTATTTTCCTATATTTCGAATTAATTGAACTATTTCTAGGAAGAAGAATAAGAAAAGACATATATCATAATAGATTTCTTTCTAATTTTTTTCAAATATTTGTATTGAAGTAAGAAGTTTTCTCGTATAAAGTTCTAAATTCAATACTATCAATTTGTGTTTTGCCTCCCTTTTCCCAAAAATACTACATTCAAAGCTTCAGATGTTCTAATCTCATTTATTAAATTTTACTGGGAAAAACAAACATTTCGAACTTTAACATTCAAGAAACTTAATACTTGTTACATAATTTATCCGTCATTTAAAAATACGCAATACAAAACATGAAAAATACAATGATAAAAAATCTGGGATAAGAATATTTATTTGGACCCGTAAATTAACTTAAAATAAAATAATGTGTATTTTAACGAAATATTATGCTTAAGAAACTTTAATTTCTGGAAGGAGCAAATGTTATATTCAAGTTCAGAAATTTTCATTTATTAAAAATAGTTCCTTAAAATTTATCAGGACCAATATTAAGGTTGACTTGTGTTAAAATATATATTTTCAATAATAATTTTTTTTACTGTAAAGTTTTTTATTATATTTTTATTGTATTTTTTATTTAAAGTATTTTATTGTAAAACTGTTTCAGTTTTTGATGGGAACTCGGGAAGTTAAATGTATAAAACTGAATTTTTCATCGAAAAACATGTCAGTAGAAAAAAGCATAACGCGAACTGAAATTTGCTTATAAGCATTCAAAATGTAAATTTATGTTTCCCGATTAAAACTGGAGGTATATATATTAAATTAAAGATGGATATTCGATAAAGCATAGTTTCTTCAAACATTACCAATCATCCCATTAATCAAAATACTATGATTTCATTATTATTCATTATTATATATTATGATTTATTTGATTAACAAAAATAATACAGTATTATTTATCAAACATTACCAAATCACTTAATGAATATTTTCGTCAAATTTCAAATCAATTATGTATTTAATTATGTACATGCTATATTTAATCAACATTATTAATAATAGTTTAATAAGTTTAATTTGATGAAATCGTAATAGAGAGTTCTAAGCATTTATAATTATTTGATATTGTAATAAAAAACATACAGTTGGCAAAAAAAGTATTAGAACAATAGGAATTTTTAAGTTCTCAAGGTAATAAAATGAAACTTTTGTCACATAGTATGTATATTATGTAATACTTTTACATAACTACTCATGGAGTAAGAAACAAATATTTAGAATCAATAGGATTTAAAAAAATTAAAATAAAATATTTGTGCTTTGCAAAAAAAGTATTAGAACATCGGACTTCAATATTGAATCATTCATAAAATAAAATGACTAAAAATTCGAACGCGATGCTAATACATGGTATGCAGTCCGTTGGCTGAAATTACTGCATCCAGACGTCTTGGCATAGATTCCACCAAATCTTTAGTTATGTTTGATGACATGCTGGTCCAGGTAACTTGCAAAGGTTGCTTTACATGTTATTGGGAATTTTTTCACTTTTTCATCCAACAGATACCACAAATGTTCTATAGGATTCAAGTCTGGGGACTGTGGGCGAGCTACCAATCTTCGGGGAGCATTATATAATAGCCATTCTTTGGTTTTGTTGGCAGTATGTTTGGGTTCTTGTTCTTGTTGAAAAATGAATGCCTTCTCTAACGTTAATTTCTTTGCACTATCTTTCAAGTTATCTCGTAACACATCAATGTATGACAAAGCTGTCATTTTATCATCAATGAACTGGAGATTTCCATCTCCTTTGTAAGCCATACCACCCCAGGCAATGACATTCCTTCCTCCGTGCTTTATAGTTTTCTGTACATTTTAAGCCTGAAAAGCAGTTCCTTTTCTTCTCCAAACTGTGAGCACGTATTTAGGTTTGAAAATTTCAAATTTATTCTCGTCGGAGAAATTTGCATATTTACAGAAATCTAATGTTTATTTTTTATAAATTTTGGCAAATTCTAGACGTTTTTTCCTGTTGATTTCTAAAAGAAAGGGTTTTTTCCTTGGCCGTCTTCCTTTTATTACCAGCATTATGCAATATGTTTCTAACTGTTTGAGGTGTTACAACCTTTCCTGAGATTGATTCAATATTTGTGGCCAACATCCTTGCACTTCCTGTCGGATACTGTACGGCATCTTTAACCACTTCTCGTTTTTCTCTGACAGTCAGCTTGCTTGGTCTTCCTGATCTTGGCCTATTGTTCACAATACTAGTTTCTTTTTTCTTTTTTAGAATGTTGTGAATTGCGTCAAGTGAAACATTCAACTTATTGGAAATTTCTCGAAGTGTTTTGCCACTATTGTGCAGGTAAACAATTTCTTCTCTCTTCGCAAGTGAAATCTCTTTTATTTTGGATGCCATGGCAGGAAAAGTCCACGTAAACTGAATTTCTACAAATTAGCAGTGTGTGTGTGTGTGTGTGTGTTAAATTTGAAATGATTAAATGAATTTTGAATGAATTTGAATGAAAAATGATTAAATTTAAGGCGAAAGGAAAAATTTTAAATGAAATTTCTGATCCTGAAATAACTTTCCAATAACTTTTCAAAATAACTTTTAAATAATATTAGTACTCATATTTTTAATCACAATTATGTGGCGATATTTGAAATTTATAATATTTATTTTATATAATGTATTATTTTGTAAAAAATAAAATGAAAATTGAAATTAGTGCTTCCAGATGAGTGCGACAAAATAATAAATTAAGAATTGGAATGAAAGTGCTCCCGTTTTTCTGAATTTGAAGACGATATTTTTAATTTGAGAGAGATTAATTCCAAAATACCAAGATTTTTTTTTTTCATAACTTAATAAATTTAAGTAGCAGTTATCTTTTCATTTCAATTTTGATGATAACAGGTCATTATTAATTAAAGTGAAAAGGTACCCATCAATTTTCTTAGGACAAAATCAAAATTTTTAAAAAATTGCTGTAGTAATTGATCTTGTTGCAGCATGATCTTACTTATTCTCCAATGTTTCGCACGTTTGGAAAAACTTATAATATATCAATTTGCATTTATATTAAATATTTAAAACCTCAAATTCTCCTTATTATGAGATCTCATTGGTGACTTTTAACATAAGTTACCTTGCCAAATGTTTTGCAGTTTTAACTCGAATTCATTTTTCTAAATAGATAGGCGAGTAATGTCTTGTTATTTCCTAACTAACCCATATTGGTATTAGAATATACACTCATGTGTCCATAAATAAAGGATAATTCAGAATCACATAGAAATTGAACTCTAAAGTAAAACTTTCACATGTAGAATTATCAAACACGTATTGAAAAATAATAGGTAAATTACAAGAAACCACTAGATGGCGCCGATCGTACATAACAATGACGAGAGTGTAAGAGAGGGGTGCATAAAGAACGGTTGTAAAGAAGTAAAATTGTTCAAAAGCTCTTTAAAAGCCTCTCAGTGCAATATCCGCATAGTTATGGGACAAAAGAAGGGTTTGGATATTGTTTTACGTGGTAGAATTATCGGCCGTCTGGAATGTAAACGTAAACAGCTGGAAGTATCCGAGGAATTTGGAGACGGCCAGAGTGTCATTTCCAAGCTTTGGCAACGGTTCCAATATGATGGTAATGTAAGTAGACGATACAGCAAAGGTCACCCTGAGTTATAACGCCGAATGAGGACCGGTATTTGGCAGTTACTGCTTAAAGAAACAGACGAAGCACAGCATCAGACCTGTCTTGTCAGCTCTCTTCAGCTACCGGTATGACAGTTTAAAGGCAGACTCTGTATTTACGCTGAGGGCACATTGGTCTATATGCTCGTAGGCCTGTAACTTGTGTTCCATTTACCGCAACTCACTGTTGCCTGCGATTAGCTTGGAGTCGAGAGCATGTATTGTGGACACCGCAAAAGTCGTCTTGTGCGATGTTTTTCAACGAGTTCAGGTTTACGTTTCAGTCTGATTCTCGCCTGAATTTCACATGGAGAGGGGCAGGTACCCGTTACAACCAAGAGAACACCGTTGAATGACACCGTTATGGTGGTGCAGTTTTGCTTGTTTCATGAGGAATTATTCTGGGTTCCAGACACTAACCTGCATATTCAGAATGTAACCATGACAGGCCACATCTATCGGGATGTCATTCTGTAACAACATGTACGTTTGTTTTCGGGACGCCATGGGTGCAGAATTTCTGCTTATGGATGATAGCACTCGTCCTCACCATGCAAACATTGCAGACAACATTGCATTGCATACATTCAATTGGAGGATATCAGTCGAATGGACTGGCCAGCATACTCAATGGACTTGAATCAAATCGAGCATGTATGGGGCATGCTTGGTCGACGAATTGCAGCCCGTCAACCTCCTCACTTGTCTACCGGAAATTCGGAGAGCATTGCTTGATGAGTGGTGTTATATTTTCCAAGATCAGATTGATAATTTGATGTTCGGCATGCCTAGGCGTTGTACGGCTATAATTGCATCGTCTAGGGGGCATAATATGTTTTAACCATCATACGAACCATGTTTATATGTTTCCTGTTAATATGTTTGTTATAGAAATTCACTCCAGGGAGTAAAAATTGCATTTTACATTAATAATGTCAATCATATAACATATTTTTTGCTCTTTGCCTTTAGCTTAAAATATAGACTTTACAAATAAGTCACATTTGTTTTGCTTGTCTCTTTCTTTTCCTGAATTTGCATTATCCTTAATTTATGGACACGATACTAGCCAAAAACAAATCTAAAACAAATTAAAATACTGAAATATGTCTGTTAAATATAAGTCAATGGAGTCAAAAGTCCTGCATTTTGCTAACTTCACATGAATGTTTCAAATAAATTTTTTATAAATCCAAAAAATGATACGTTGTCTATAAGATTTGTCTCTTCACGACACACTAGCAAAACTACATTGGAACTTAGAAAACTTTTAACATCAGTAAGTTCTATAAATGCGAAGATTTTCTGCTGGATTATGAATCAAAACCGAAACCAATTGATCAGGAATGAGAAGGCCTTTCTTATCATGCCATTTCAACCAGCTAAGAAGTATTACTCTTTTCGTAAAAAAAGTATTCGTGAATTTAATTCATTGACATTAAGAAAAATATATAAGTTTTTATTATTTTTCTTCTTGGACTGAGATTTGGAGAATTAAAATCAAAATTTGTTTCTAAGAAATATTTATTATTTAAAGTATTCATAACTTAACTTTTTAAATATTTTATTCAAAAGCCAGAATTTACTATTCTTTGATAATGATTTAACATAATTTATGATATGACGAGGAATTAAATAACAAAGTCTCGGAACCAATATTGAATGGAAATTTCTCATGTTCTTTTAATTAAAAACACATGTCAATTATGTAATATTCCTAGAAGTATGTTTCAGGTTTCTATGAGAATGCTTGCTGCTTGTGAAACTTAAAAATTGGATTTTTTGGTTCATCAGTGATTAATATTATCCAAAGCAGAATCTCATGATGGGAAATGACTAATGGTTTTTTCTTGTTTGTGAATAAAAATAATGATAATGTATAACATTTACAGGTATGTTTATATGATTATATGAATTTTCCAAATATAAATTTAAAATAGGCAGCTCCATCAGTTGAAGAAGTTATGAACTTCACTAAAATTCTAAATCCCGTTACAATCAGTAGAAGTATAATAGTTTCAGTAGTCAGAGTTCAACATCGAATACTATATCTCCAGAACAACAGCGGTCATTCTTTACGAATTAACATTGGCTTTATTGAATAATGGTGAGTCAATTATTCAAAAAAATCACTAAAATCATTGATAACAAATATTGACTGAAAATATGGAATATTTTTCCCAAATAATTATTATTTCTATTTATATTGTTCACTACATTTTATTTTTACCTCTGAAATAGTAAATTTATTGAATAGTTATTTTCAAATTCATATTTGTATATAAAAAGTAAACTTTTATAAGGAAAATTTACTAAAAATGAAAGTAAAATGTTACAAAAAATTGATCACACATACACGCATACACCACATATATATATATATATATATATATATATATATATATATATATATATATATATATATATATATATATATATATATATATATATATATATATATATATATATATATATATATACCGAAAATGAGATGATTATATTATAGTTTATTTTTGCAATTGTATTATTGAAATAAATGATTATTATGTAAGGAAAATGCTCTGTTTTAATACAAAATGTTATAAAATTACTTTTTTTGGTAACATGGAACAAGTAAAATGTAGATAAAATTCTATTGATCATATGAAGCAAAAATATGTTGATTATACTTAAAGCGAAAAAACGAATCGTACCATTTTTCTTTTCTCGCTAACGTGTCACCAAATTCTGAAATGTTCTCTCGTTGGTCCACTCTTAAAACTTTTCCAATATATCGACAGAAAACTTTTTCTAAAAATAAATGTTCCGTTTTTCTTTCGTATTTTGTTTTTATTCCAAAGGTATTCGATTCTTTGTATTCTTAGAGGAATTTCATGAAAAATTACTATTCAGCTTCAAAATAGCATATAAAAATAACTAAATGTCTAAAAATAAAATAAAACTAATGTCTTAACGTCTGTAATATATGATGTCTGTAAATATCTGAATAAAAATAATGTCTTAACAAATAGAACATGTATTAAAAGAGCATATAGTTTTATGTCCTAGATTCAAATAAATTCTGTAATTGCACTTGCACTTGATTTAAATACAATGGTAACAAAATATATTATAGATAAAATCATTAATCAAGAAATGTTATACTAAGCGTTTTTTTTCTCTCTTTTGAACTAAATACTTCTTTTTAATCAATTGTGAACAGTATATCATGCGCCTAATATATATGCGTATATACACACACACACTCATATATATATATATATATGTTATATATATATATACATACATATATATATATATATATATACATATATATATATATATATATATATATATATATATATATATATATATATATATATATATATATATATATATATATATATATATATATATATATATATATATATATATATATATATATATATATATATATATATATATATGTTAAACTAGAGTTTTCTGTGATAAAACATACGTAGAGCTACGAAGAATATACATAAATTGCACCTCCTTAAAACTAGCATTCTTCGACGTGATGAGTACCTCAGTTTCTGTTGTATTTGAAGATATTGTTGTGTTAATTTTTTGCTTTGTTATTATTTTATTTAAGTTTATGTTTCAAATATTCATGTGTGTGTTGGTTTTTACATTCAATTACTCACTTTCATTAATTATTTTCTTACTATATAATTTTGATGACGTGTAATTGTTAACTAATGGAAAAAAAATTCGCTAAATGAAATTAAAGAACTGTTTCATGATTTTCATAACCATGCCACTAAATCATTTTCCCAATTTAGTGTCCACAAAATTTTCTATAGATATTAACTACTATCTGAAATACACTTTCATACATAGGATTCATAGTTTTCTTATAGAAATGGTTTTCAATTTAATGTGAAGGAAAAATGTCTTACTTATATAAACACGCAAATTATGAACTATTTTAAAATTCAAATCATCCATTCTTCACATTAAAGCCTTTATATAATATGTAAACAACTATTATAAAGTGTCATAACTTTAAATAATATTAGTAAACCCTTTAAATTTATTTTACAACGTATACTGCAATACGCATGGAAAAAAAGTTGGTTTATTCTTTGCTTTATTGAGTTTGTAATACAGCATCAAATCATGATAAATTTTTTCATATATTCTGTCTTCTATACCATCTTGAAAAAATCTCATTCTCTATTTAGTAATGATAGAGTTCCTAATTTAAGACATAGTAGATTGCAAGGTAAGTTTAAATTGTTTTTACTTTGAATTTTTATACTCTCTAATAATTTCTTGAAAACTAAATTAAACCTTAAATTTTTAATAAAATAATTTTTACTTAAAGTCAAGACTCAGAATTGCCCAGTTTAATTATATTTTAGGAAAATTATTAATAAATAATTTGACCAAGCTTTTTGTCCATAAAGAGAGAGAGAGACATTTTCTTATTCATTTGTTAAATTAAAAATCCAATATCATTTTCTTAATTTCGATTCTTAAAATTAATATTTTTTAATCTATTTCAAAATTATGGTTCATTTCTCATTAATATTCATAAAAAATTCATATTCATAAAAATAATAACTATGCAATAATGAAATACATAAATTCCCCGGTGGATGAAATGCATCACCTTTGACTGAGATGAAAGTTGCATATTTGTGGCGTGGTGTTGAGATTTCTCACCTGCTGATGAGTTGAGCTGTTTTCCAGAAGATGATTAATCGATTACACATATATTACCAGCTAGTCGAGTAGAATTTAATTGATAATTTTAGTTTCAATTACACACACAGGAAAATTGAATGGGAATTTTTATGCTTCGAGTATTTCTAAGCTCTAAAATAGGAGCAAGAATAGTTTTATTTTATGACATTGCATCATATAATAGTAAACAATAAAATTATATATATATATATATATATATATATATATATATATATATATATATATATATATATATATATATATATATATATATATATATATATATATATATATATATATATATATATATATATATATATATATATATATATATATATATATATATTTATATATATATATATATATATATATATATATATATATATATATATATATATATATATATATATATATATATATATATATATATATATATATATATATGTGTGTGTGTGTGTGTTCCTTCTCTGAATTTTTTCAGTATGTCATTTTTATTATGTTCATAATAAATCTTTTATTGAGAACTTTAGATGACAATTGTCTTTAGGAACTAAAATTTTCAACTAAAGACTGGCCACGTGACCATTATCGTGATCAATCCTTAGTTGATGTGGAACAAACGTTTCATTCTTTAATTTATCCTTTTTTTCATTCCTAAATCTGAAACATCAATATGCTGGATCACTTATTAATAGATAACTGAATTTAACTATGGATCATTTATTTATGAATCACACATAAAACTTTTTAATCAAATTGCCTTTGCATAAAATATTTCAATTAAAAAAAGTCCGTTTTAAGTATCAATATTTTTATTGATAAAATAATGTGTTAATTCAAATAAGTATGCTTGCGTAATATAATTTTATATTTTAATGTGGGGACTACAAATAATAATTTAATTTCATATATGGGAGTTTGTCGTGACAAACATTAAAGTTAAGATAAAAAATTCTACATAGAATTGTTATAATTAAAGCCAAATGTTACAAACTAAATAAGCTAATATAAATATTATACATGGTTCTAAAAATTTATTATACATTTCAAAATAATTGGACAAGGAACATAACTTGTAAATTTATCTTCCTCAAAATATTATTTGAAATACTTTGTACAAAACATAGCTAAAGTTTCAATTAGTAAGCTTTCCTGATCAATGACTTCTATTAAAGAAGCTTTTCGAGATGTAAACTATAAAGATAAATAAATAAAAATTATCATGACGTGACCAGTCCGTTAAAGTTTTCTGCTTTTCGGAAAATACAATATTGGTTCCTTGTAAATTCTGCAGACTTCCAACTAACTCAACAATTCTTAACGAGAAATCGATGCTGAGTATAGTTAAACTGATTGTTGTTGTGAAAGCTAAAAAAAATAACATACTGTAAGGCCACTGCATTTCATTATGAATTTCCTAGAAAGTGTCAGACAGATCATTTGTAGAAGTAAATGTAGTGAATAGTTTTTGAACTTTTTATCTTCTTTTTAATAGTTTAATTATTAATTCAGAGTTTAAGAGACACATTAAAATGAATATACATTTCCTTTTATATTTAGAAAAGCATATCTCTTAATGCATTATTTAAAAGCTTTTGTTCTTCAATTTATTAATATTGAGTATATTCAAACAAAATGTCTCATTTTTTTAAATATAAAAATACTATATATATTAATATTGATATTCTTATTTTTTTAATCAGAAATAAGAGGCAGAAATTATTTATATACCAAAAATCATATTGTTTGTGAAAAAATTTAAATGTGAAACTTCTTATAGAATATTTACGTTTCAAAAAGCCAGTAATTTTTAATAAATTCTCTATCGATCATGTTGTCATAAAATGAAAATAAATCGCATAATATAACAATTCTATGCTTTAAAAATTTATTTCATGAAAACCAGTTACACCTGGTTAAAGAGAAA
Organism: Latrodectus hesperus; assembly: GCA_037975125.1. NCBI lineage: Eukaryota > Metazoa > Arthropoda > Arachnida > Araneae > Theridiidae > Latrodectus > Latrodectus hesperus. Next base: position 103,074,929 of record CM075856.1, on the reverse strand, counting down.
TAGATGTTAAATATTAGTATAGTCTTCTGTTATATATAATAACCAATATTGATTATTATGTATAACCGTAGACTATACACTAACAGCTTAGATGCTGGTTACATTATCAACGGAGCTAGCGAGGTTTAATTCTTCAGCAAGATGGGGACCGGACGGATGCTGATGTTCCCTGTTTATAAATTAAAATCATAGTTCATCAGAGAACGTAAATTGAAAATTTATTTCCTGTCAATGCATAATTTTTTCTTATCATGTCTGAAAAACATGTTGAAGTGAAAAATAGTATATGAACTGGGCATCTCAGTTCGCAGAAATTCAATTATTTTTTTATAACTAGTAAGTTCATGGTATTTTGTGGTCTCTTAAAAATAGCTGTTTCTTCCTTTGTGGGAAAAATAACTTTTTTTCTCATATTTTTTTACAAATATATAATTTATACTTTTCTAATATGGACGAAAGTTTTGATGAAATATAATTATTTTTATATTTAAGGAGTAAGACACACATGATCAATAATAAATAACTTCTATAGAATTTATATTTATTATTTAAGAACTATGGTTTTTAATAACTATTATTTTCTTTTTTTTTTTTTTTGAAATTTTGGAGTAAGTAGCATTAATGTGCTCTAGTTTTGTTAAGTTATGTCTAATTGCTAAAATATGACCATTCATTAATTTACATTTTTCATTAATATATTCTATATAAGAAATATAAATCATCTGTTTTGATAACTAAGTTTTAAAAACATATTTACCAGCAAATAAAAATTTAAGCAAATTGTTAATAATAATAAAATTTAAAAAGCATTTTTCACCATTTTTATAGATAAATTTGTTCATATAGTATTTCATATTATCATGGTATATAATAGACAAGTTAAAACACAAGATACATTTAAAATTTTGATTTTTGTGTTCGCTCAGAAAGTAGATTTCCAGCTGCTCAGCATAATTAATTCAAAAATTGCAGTCTAAAAAATGAGAAAGCAATATTTGACATATAAAGAAATAAATGTGAATGATGGCAGTAATAAATTTCAAATTATCATACTAAATTATCTATAAGTTCTTAAAATAACAGAAGAATCAATTATAATTTTGAAGAAGGAATACCATAGAAAAATATATTTTTTTAAATTAACACTTACAAATCCATCGTATAAATTTATTATGATGTTTCTCATGTAGTATTACATTAAATTTAATAACTTATGGATAACATTTACTCCAGTGAACTGAATAAGTATTGATATATATTATACATTGAAACTCTGATTTTTTCGTTTTGATGTTAATCCCGTATGTTTAAATATGTATTTTTATATTAATTTCCCAAGGCAATTCTCATTCTTATTCTCATTAAATTGATTTTACTAACTACAAGATCGTTTGTCTCTGAATTTTTAAGTCACCATTTGTATTGAGGAGGATGCATATCTATTAATTATAATTAATGCCTTAAGCAATATCGTAAATAGATATTAACTATGCCAATCTCTTCGGAAGGGTCGTTTTCCTTTTAATAGTCAAGTATTCAATAATGACAGAAATTAAAAATGGCTTTAGATGCAAAATAAAGTTTAATAAAGAAGTCTTTGATATTTAAAATAATCGAATATGCAAACTACGATTTAATAATGAGCTTAGTTTTGCTTTTGCTCAATAGCTATTAATTTTTGGTTTTGCATTTCAATGCAATAATTATAACCACGGGGAATAATATTGTTCCAATATGGCTAGATATTGTTTTATTAAAATTCTTTATGTAACTTTTTAAAAATTATTTTTACCTAATAAAATTTTTCGGATAATATTAAACAATTTTGCTTGTATTATGCAGAAATAAATCAATAAAACTATAGTTAATTTTAATTGAATAAAATGCCTTGAAAATATATAAACAAATATAGAACTTTTTTCTCCCCTTCGAATTTAAATATTAATTTTGATCAATGAAATTATAATGCATTTCAATTGGCTAAATCCATTGGGTGTCTCAACATATGTTGCATGACTATTTACTTAAAATGGAAAGCAATTGTCTACAAAGATATGAAAAAGTAAATGAATGACAACATATTCAAGATGAAAAAACCGATAAATGTGTAAAGCGTGCTACAAAAAATAAATACTGGGATTTTATTCGATCCAATTCTATTCAAAATTCACCTTGATTTTTGTAATAAAAACAAACTATATTATTTAGAATAAAATCAATTAATAAAGAAACAAAAAAGTAAATCAAATATAATTTGGAAATCTACAAATTATCTCAATATTTTATGTGTACATAAACAGGAATGGGGTTAAACTACTTAAAAAGCATACAGACGAGCTTTCTACTGTCATATAAAGTCTTACGTGATATTATCAATACAACATTGTATTTTCTAAGCTGAAGTTACAAATATAGTTTTTAACTTTTTTAATTCTTTCAATGAATGTTTTTAAATAAAATTTTTCAATGAACAAAGGAAAAAAAATTAAGAAATTAAAAGTGTTTATTCTAATTTACAATGAATAACAACCTCTACTTTAAAATCAATTTAAAATATTCGTTCAGGATCCAGTTTTATAAGCGAAATTATGAAAAAATATCATAATGGATACCACAAAATTACTATATAAGCTAAATGTATTGATATGAGAGATAATATACCATATATTAACCATATAATTGAATTTGATAGTTCATTTTTGATCACTTCAAACAAAAATTCAAAGTTTCTAAAAAATAGTTCAAGCTATTGCCATCAGATGGCAATGATTGCAAGCGTCTTGCAATAGTGTATGAAAATAACATGAAGACATTATTAGCACCAATATAAAATGAGCATTGCAAAATGCCGATATTGGTGGAGAGACCACTGTTTGTAAAAATATTGTTGAAACATTGGGAACACAGCGGAAGCAGTGTAAGAGTTTCGTTGCCTGTACAACCACGTGCATTGATATTGGATAACGCTATTAGAGACATGATGGGGAAGTTTCAGTGAACATGACAGTTAAGGAAGAGGAAGGAAAAAGGCTAACAATTCCGTCATAGAGATTATTGCTGTAGTGGTCATGGAAACCAGCAGCGAATCGCTTCAGGAAGTGTCAGTATACCAACGATTTCGAGTATCTTTGATATACCTTATTCCACTATTCATCATATTAAACACAAAATTCTAAACTTTTACCCACATAAGATTCAAGTAGTTCATCAGCAAAAAGGATTTTAAAAATTAGATTCGCAAACCATTTGAGTTTCAACATTGAGTTCGCAAACACTTCTCGTGAGAATGTTTGATGATTCATTGCTATGTAACATTTTATTGACGGATGAAGAACATTTTTATCTTCGTTGGTGAACCCCCATTATTGTCTCACCTGAGTGAGTAATCCCCTCCCTCTTGGTGCAAACTATAGCCTTGTATGAAGTAAAATTGACAGTATGGTGAGGACTCAATCCTTCATTCATTTTCGACCGTACTTTTTAAGTAATTGGCCCCTCAAGCACTCAGCATCTGTTCCTTAAGGAGCTTGCGACATCATGACATGTTAGACGCTTGCTTAATTCCTAATGTCCGACGAAGAAAAGGCTTTCAATAAACAATATTCATGCTAGGAAGAGCCCCAGCTCATATCAAAAGTCAATTTTAATGATACACTTCTGGCCATTAAAATTGCTACACCAGGAAAGCGGCACACTACGCACGTGAAATTTGCATGATAGCTAGAACTTGCTATGATATGTAAATGATTAGATTTTTATCGCATTCATACAAAGCAGGCGACAGTAGGGACATCTACAATTTGTATAAAACCAGAGATTTGACAGCAGTTTTCTCATACTCAACATCCGTTTCAACGTTGTTTTCGGCAAAGATAATTGTTGTAATGCCTCGGGTAAGAAGAAGAAATGCCAGTCAGCAAGTATCTGACTTTAATCGAGGAAGGATTATATCCTACCGGAATTACGGTTTATCGTACCGCAATATTGCTGCTCGCATCGGTCGAGACCCCATGACTGTTAGCAGAATATGGAATAGATGGGTTCAGGACAATAATTCGGAACGCCATGTAGGATCTCAGCGACCCCTCATCACTAACAGCAGAGAAGACAGATATCTTATCCGCATGGTCACAAGGGATCGTAAAGCCACGTCACGAACCCTGAGTCAAGAAATGGAGTCATTTGCAAGGAAACAAGTTTCTGCTCGAACAGGTCGACGACGTTTGCAGCAGCATGGATTGTCTGGATGGCGACCATGGCTTCGGCTACCATTGACGCTGAGTCACAGACTGGAGCGCCTTCAATGGTGTTTTCAGTGACGAACCTGGACGCGGGAATGGCATCACGTCATCTTTACAGATGATTCTCGGTTCTGTATACAGGACCATGATGGCCGCATCCGTGTTTGGAGGCATCGTGGAGAACGCGCACTGCCAGCTTGCATTGGACATCGCCATACTGGCCCATCTACTGGAATGATGGTATGGGGTGCCATTGGATACACGTCTCGATCACCTCTTGTTCGCATTACCGGCACTTTGAATAGCAACCGTTACATTTCCGATGTGTTAAGGCCTGTGGCTCTGCCCTATCTTCGAGGCCTTCCTAATGCTTTGTTTCAACAGGATAATGCACGACCGCATGTTGCCCATTCTGTTCTGAACTTCCTTTATACAGAACAGGTTTGACTGTTACCCTGGCCAGCAAGGTCTCCTGATCTGTCACCAATTGAGAACGTGTGATCAATGGTTGCCGAGCAATAGGCACGCCATCATTCACCATCCACTACTGTCGATGATCTGTGACATAGTATTGAAGCTGCCTGGACTGAGATCCCCGTACATGCCATACAATCTCTGTTTAAATCCATGCCTAGGTTTATAAGTGCTGTTATTGCAGCCAGAAGTGGCTGCTCTGGGTACTGATTTCTCAAGATCTATTCATCCTAATTTCCTGTAAATCTTATCACTTGTTCTTTCCACTGTAATGTATGTGTCCAATAAATATCGTTCTGTTATTTACATTCCTTCTTGGTGTAGCAATTTTAATGGCCAGTAGTGTAATTGAGGTTTTCAATTACGAGTATACGAGTAAGCAATTAATGCTTCCCAACAGCTTGGCATTTACGATCATCCAATATAAAGCCTCACGAATTCTAATTATGGGAATTTCTGAATGACATTGTTTATCGAAAATGTTTCAGAAATATGTCCGCCCCCAGAAAAAGGACTGTATTTGACCCCATATGTAAAACTTCTTTGTTGATGCTCTCATGTCAACAAATAAATCATAATTTTCAGAATGAAGTGTGTGGTCCAGCAACATATTTCGCATATTGAATATCTTTTAATGGTCTCATTTGATGCTTAGTAATATCGTTTAAGGATACATTGTTTATTTAATAAAGAGCGATTGTCAAACAATAATTTTGTATTTTTCTTGTTACCTTATTGTCCAAATACAATTTCGGTCTGAGTAATGAAACTCTCTCCAAAAGCCAAAAATTTATTTTCGATAACTCTGTTGTTGTTATTTATGAACTTAGACAAGTAATGCTCGCTTGCCAACTTTAAAGTCAGAAGGGTGCGTCTTTCTTTTAAACCAGAGCACCACGAAGGTGATAGTACGTATTTGATCTAAGAATCTTCCGATAGATGGCATCACCAGAGGAGACACTGTCTCAATTTTTAACTTGATCTAGAGGGATAGGATATTTTCGTCAGACAATTACACTCTTGGTAACTGGTCAACGACCCATCATAGGACTTTCTATTCCATAGATTTAATGACGTCACAGATAAAGCATATTGCATGTACTTGAAAGATCTTTTGCGACAATGGGAATCGAAGTCAGCCCTGCTGAATATAAGGTCGATGCCCTAACTACTAGGCTACCACTCCCTGATAGATCTGTACATCATAAATGTAAACTGATAGTTAATTTTTTAGCATTAAAATAAATTATACTGATATGTTTTGATTACATTTAGAAATCAGATGACACAATTTTAAAAGATAACTCCCAGCCATGTATTTAATAATTTATTCAAAAACGATTTTGATTAATACGCCGTTCATAATTTATTTTAAAAAAGCTCTTTTAAAATAGGTCTTAAAATTATAATTTGTACCATAACCAAAATATTTTAAAATTATTTTGGATATCCTTTGGCATTTCAACCTTTCTTGATGAGACTGCACATTTACCTATAAAGAAAACTAATTCCTACTCGAAAATGTAACATAAGATATATAGTATAATTATAATGTAATGTTGAATTTATCTTTTATAAGAGAAAATTCTTTAAAATTAATACTTCACATTTTAAAGAATATTGATTACATATATATATTATTTCATATAATTTTTTATAAAATAATTTTATTATATCGTATATATTTATGAAAAATAAAATGCATTCAAAATATTTTAATTTAATCTCATGAGTCTTGTATAGTTCAAAACTGATTGTAATGCAATAATACATATTTCATGTTGATGAAATGTAATAATAAAGTTGATGAAAAATCGTAATCAGATAAAAATATAGCATTATAGTAATGATAATAGAATTTCTTGCTTTTTAAAGATTGTATAAGCTCATATTACCTACTACGATAAAAAATGCAATATATTTTTTTATTAATTACTCAAAATTTTTGTTGTTATAGATGTGCATGTTGGCTTAAAATAATGCACAAATATGCAATTTAAAAATAAATAGATGTACATTTAATGAAGTATTGCAATACGCATTTGGCATACCGATTTAAATCTTACTATAATTTTTAAGAAAACTCAAATTCACAAGAACTAAAAGTATCTGAATTAAAAAAATAAATGTTGTATATAAAAATGTACAAAATTAACATATAAATCGTTTAAAATATATTTTTTTATTCATTCGCAAATTTTATAGTTTTTTTTACATCCATTTGAAACCAAGTGAAAAAGTAAAAAAACATTAATTACAGAGCTAAGGAAATAAGGGCATTTTTAAGTAAAGAAACAGATTCATATAAATTTGGTTTCATCTTAACCTTAATTATAAGTTACATGCATAATTCTGAAAAATATAATTTTATATTACGGGTTTCATTTAAAACAAAAATATATTTCTTAATTATAATACTTAAAAAAGCATAGATTTTGCAAGACTAGCTTGAAAAACATATTTATTAAAAAACCTAATTATTCATCCTGTTAAGTTTTTCTTTATTTAATAGGTCACTTGGGGCTGTAAAATATTTTTTTGTATTATTGATTTTTAACATATTATATATTTTCTTAGAACTATTATTACATAAAAATGAGTGGAAATGTTTAACATTATACTATCAAGATTTTTTTCTAATATTTTACTATAAAATTTACTATAAATTATTATTATTTGAAACAAATTCTTAAATAATAACAATAAACTTCAAAGAAATTGTTAATTAATAAAAAAGCACCTAGAATAATATATTTCCTCTTATTTTATTTTATTTTAGACATTAACAGCTGTTGATGTGTTATTATATGCTTCAAAAAATTTAAACAATCTTATTCATATTTGTTTTAATTTCACTTAAAATTTAGCTATAACTATTTTATTCCAAATTCTTGTTTTGAATAGCTTTATTTATTCATGATATTTGATCTAAAAATTAGCTAATTTTCTCTTTCATGCATTACTGTTATTTTGAGATGTTTTTTTTAATGAAATCTTATAAAATTGCTTACATAAAACACTGCTACATGTAAATTATTTTTTCATTAAGTAAAATGCTTCAAGTGATTTACATGAATACATTTTCATCTATATAATAAATTAAAAACAGGAAATAATCATGTAATAACGAATAAACATAGCATGGTTTGATATTTTAAGACCAATAATTACGATAATTATATGCATATGCAGTATTATATATATATATATATATATATATATATATATATATATATATATATATATATATATATATATATATATATATATATATATATATATATATATATATATATATATATATATATATATATATATATATATATATATATATATATATATATATATATATATATATATATATATATATATATATTCATAGGTAATTAGATATAGATTGAATAAAGATTGAAATTTTTACAGATTTTCTCCCTTGTGCGAATGAAGAATATGACGTTTAATCTATGCGATATTCTTCCCAAAAGCGATTTATGTGGTGGATTCTAAAATGCCTTACAGATTTCAGGTGTTAAGCTGTTTACTGACGATATCAAAACGTTGCTAGCATAATAAATATGACAACATTCTAGAGAAAAATAAATTGACAACTTTTTAGTGTTAAATCTATGAATTAAACATAATTATACTGTTGAAAAAAGTATGATAGACTTGCATTTCTTTTTTCAGCGGGCATAATTATTATTGTAAGCCTTCTTCTAGTTTCCGGATTTCTTCCATTACAAAATTTGATGATAGCCCAATGTCAAGGAAACATGCTTTCAAAAATTAAAAATACAGAAATTATATTTAATCCCTTGAGAGCTTTTTTGGCGTTGAAAGGTTAGTAAAAGAGCTTAAAATTTTTATCACACCAATATTTTTTTATAAAAAACAAATTGCACTAATTATTAAATTTAAAAAAATGATCAAATTAGTACTTCCTGTTTCATAATTTTTGTATGCTGTTATCTAAGAAGAAAATAATTGAATCCATATTTATAAATACTTTATTGCATAATATATTGATATTAAACCGTAATTTTAACTGAAAATTATGAAAATACTTCAAATACATACAAACTAGCATTTATACTGGTTTTGAAACTTTTAAAAGTGTTTTCCCATAAGCAACCCCACATAAGCTATGATCCTATTTTCTTACTTTCAAAAAATCCATTTCCAGCCATTTTAAACACGAAAAAATCCCATTACTTCCAAATAAAAAATCATTCAGTCTGCTATCAGAATCTATCAGTTTACTTGGAAAAAATTGTTCCGACATTCTGTCTTTATTGGAAACAAACCACTCACTGATAAAAAAAAAAGCACAAGAGAGTTATATTTTTTGGATAATATTTCTTTCCAGACATTTTGCCACAGAGTTACTCTAGAAAATTTATAATGTACTAGATTTATAAATCCTATGATAATAATTATTATATTATATGTAATTTTCGAATTATTGCATGTGAAAAATTGTATAATATTTCTGATAATTTATTTAATTTTTAAAGTACTTTCTGTTATTTTACTATTATGAATGGATGCAATAAATTAATTTTTATTTAAATTTTTCATAATAGAAGACAGTGACTTTTATGTTATGCAATTTTGAATAATTTCTATTTTCGTTACATTTGTCTTTTGTCGTCGTCTCCAGATTGTTTGTGATCTGCATCATAAAAAAAAGATATTAATTTTGATATTTTCAAAACTAATTCTCTTAATTTTTTTTCATTTCAACCCTTAAATATCTTATAAGGTCTCTTAGTGGTTCTGTAACATTTGAATGGAATTCTTGAATAATTAGCCAGCATTAAATCCGGAAAAGACGAAAATTTTAAGACTTTTTTTATTATTTAATGTGGAATGAATATATTTATTGTTTAATAAATATTGATTAAAATGTATATGGTACTTTGTTAAATATTTACACCTATAATTTTATAGATTGCCTCTTGGATTTAATCTCTGAATGAAAGCTAACTTGAATTTTTTTGTGAAAACATTTTTAATCTGAAAACGTTATTAATCGGCACTCTTGAAGTGGAGATGATGTCTTAGATAAATAAGATATCGCATTTAGTATAATCCAGATGTTTATGAACACATCTTTGTATTATTCATTGTTAGAAATTTTTAAATTTTACATTAATTTATTCTATCATTATGAGAATTACTACTTAATTTCAATGTGAAAAAAATAGATTCCTTAAATAAATAGATTTTTTAACAAATATTTATAATACTTGTGTAGAATATTTTACATACCACATATAAAAATAAATATCCAAATGAAATTAACAAATGACATTTTCTCAGTGTAAATAAAATTGAAGTTCATTATTTAAATACAGGGAATATTAAAGGTATTCTCCTTATAAAAATGCAATCATTTCATTATGAAAGTAATTAACAATTTTCTCTATTAGAGCATGTTAAGTTATAACCATTATGGGATTTTTGGTATGTAAAATATAGCAATAATGTATGATTTATTTAAAAAATGTATGTATGCAATTATGTATGTCAAAAAATAGCAATATAATATAAAATACTGTAATATTCCTATTTTCTTTGCTTATGGGAGAATACATTACCCCAAAATAAATCAAATATTTTGAATTTTTATGTAAAAAAATGGTTCAAAGGGATTGTTAAAAATTTATAATTAAACTAAATTCCGTGGCACGACAGCACATATGGGCAAAGGCCTACAGTGTCAAAAATGTTTTAATGAGTGAGGACCATGGGGTGCGAAGCATAAGTCACGGTAAGATGGTCAGCCTAACATTAACAAAATAATTTCGAATTCTTAATAAATCATATTAAAGACAACATTTTCAATTATTAGAGGTACTTTAATTAACTAAAATTAAAATTATTCTTAATTTATATCTAGGAATCATTACATCTCCATTTACTACCTTAAAGAAATACAATTATTTATCTGAAATATTTTTCTGTAATTTTGACATATAATTTACCTTATTTACTTATATACAAGTTAATCTAAATTGTATTGGAAAAATAATTATGAAAACAAAACATAGAAATATCGTTGTTAAATTTCAATAACCCAAACAGTAATATATACAATTATGGAAAAAATACATTTATTTCCCATGATAAGTAGCAAACTTGCACTTATACATTTTAAACTTTTATTTCATTATCATAAAAAGAAATGCATAAATATTTAACACTGTTGCTATTAAATGATAAAAATTTGTCTATATGTAGATAAATAATGTCACATTATGATTCATTTGTAATGTAAAATTTATATATATACATATATATATATATATATATATATATATATATATATATATATATATATATATATATATATATATATATATATATATATATATATATATATATACTATATATATATATATATATATATATTTCTTTGTTTCACTAATGGATTTAAAAACTTATAAAGTGTTTCTGTTTTGCAAGAACTAACCTTTGAATGTTCCCATTGAGCTATATACTTTCCAGGGTTTCTTCATAAATATTAATTCCTTTTAAAGAAGGGACTTTGCAAGCTGATATTTGCATCGACAGAGTTAAAGTGATGTTTTATTGAGTTTCTTCAATTCAATTTAAATGGTACTTTTAGTGTGGAGATTTTCTAGAATTCAATGGATATAATCAAGAGAACGTATATATATATATATATATATATATATATATATATATATATATATATATATATATATATATATATATATATATATATATATATATATATATATATATATATGTATATTATATATATAAACATAGACATTGCATTGTTCTAGCCAAAGTACGAGGTTACTTATTTGATATGCTTTATATATATAGATATATACACTTTCCTGAAACATTTCCGCGTACAAACGTATATTAAACAATCTAAAGAAAATAAAAGTGCATTATAGTGTCAACATTGATTCAATTTTTATATAATGTTTTTCTAACATTTCCTTATGTATTAGTAACAAATTCAGAAAAACAACACTCATTATTTCAAAGTAATTACAATAACAATTAAAAATTGCATAAAAAGTAGTCCGAAAAAGTTTGCGTAAAGATGTGTGAGAAAAGTATTTAAAAAGTAGCTTCTTTGGACTGTCAATTAAACTTTAATGTCTGGTGGGAAAACGTTTATGTCTAAGAATCTCCTGCAGTCGTTTAAGCATAGAGTGAATAAGCTTGGTAGTTTCTGAAGATGAAATATTACAACATTCCACCAAATTTACTCTTTTTAGCGTATCTTTCATTATTAGATTATGTTGCCAAATGTTGCGTTCCATTGAGTCCCACAAATGCTCGATGGAGTTTAAGTCTGGTGATTGTGGAGGAGTATGCAACTGATGTTTGATATTGTACAACAACCAGAGCTTTACTATGTAGGCAGTGGGTTTTGGATCATTGCCTTATTGAAATCAAAAGTCACATCCAAGATTTAAATCTTATGTACTTTGCTTCAAATTCTCTTTTAATATATTTAGATATCCCACATGAACTAATGTGAAGACTATAAAAAATAATCGATCAATTTCACTTGCTGCCATGCACCCCCAAAGTGGTACGCCACCCCAACCGCGTTTAATTATCGACACAAAATTTTACTTCTCAAAAGCCTTACCTTATTTTTTCCCCAATAGTTTACACCCTTTGATGATATAGATACATAGCTCGCTTTAATCACAGAACATTACTTTTTTAAAAAATCTCAGACGGTTTGTCAACATACTTATTAGGAGCATTTAAATGGTTTTTCTTATTGGCAGTTTAAAAATTCATGGGTTTCAACTATCTACTTGGCCGTGATAACTAGATGTCTTAATAATTTTTTGAATAGAATCTTCATGAAGAAATTTTTAAACCGTTCTCTAATATCAAGTGCTGTATGAAATGTAGTAATCTTTGCATTTTAACATACGGGTATCAGGATACATACGTTTTCTCGTAAAGTCAGCACAATTTAATTTTTTCTTTAGAATATTATTTCAAGTTTCCCTGTTTGCAAGTACTAATGTATCAACCAAACATTTTTTTATTCTATATGTTTTATTGCCACCACAAATAAAATGAATAGGTAGTAAAAATTAAATGTAGACAAACATTCATTCCATCTAAGCTCACGAAGGCTAAAAAATTTAAGATTAATTTGTGATATTTTTGTAATTTGTACCTATAAGCAAAATTTTTCTAATAACATTTTGAATAATTTTTAAATATTATTATTATCACTTTCAAGCAATGAGAGTTATCTTTCTGAAATTGTTATTGATTTCTAAGGAAATGTTAAAGAAAAGCTATGCATAAAAATGAAATTAGTATTGACACTATAAAGAACATTTATTCTCGCTAGAATGTTTGCATTTGTACACATACTTTTTTCTTTCAAGTGTATACATATGAAAATATAAAATGTAAAATCACTATTGAGAAGTCTATCGTATATACTTGTGTGTGTGTGTTAGAGACTTGATACTGTTCTTACCTATTTAAAATCAATCAATATTTTATAACAACTGTTAACTTCAAAATCATAAAAATATAAGAAATGTGAGCTTTAAAAGTAAGCAAACATTTTTTAGAAGCTGTTAATTTATCTGCTATAAAAAAACTAATAGACTTTGACATAAATAATAAATTTACAGAAAAATTTACAAAACAATTTCGTGTGTGTAATCCGAATTTTATCAAGCATTTTAAATAAAGGACTAGCTATAATTTTTTTATACTCACATACATTTTTAAATTAAAATTTTTACTAAACATATACAATTCTTTTAACTATTAAAGTATATTTTTACATATTGTGGTGTTGAGTAAAATGTACAAATTATTATCATATTTTATGTTTAAATACCTTCGTATTAAAATATATGGGCTGCTTATTTTTGTTAACATTCAAAAGTTTAAATTTACTATCATGATAAATTATGTTTTAATATCTCATGTAAGTAAATAGTTTCTTATGTATAGTGCAATGATTAGATGTGGAGATAGGTTAATTTCGATTTGGAGCTTAGTACAAAATTATTTTAGTAGAAGAGCCTTAATTGTCAAATCCACTACACAAGAATGTATAAGTACTGGAAGAATATTCTATATGCATTAAAATGAACTTTTTATCAAAAAAATAATAATGAAAATATCTGGCTGAATCTATTTTAAGATTAAAAATATGCTGTAAAAATCATTTAAATGTGTGCAATTATATATATATATATATTTAAAAGGATATTTATTAATATTAATTACATTCTGCTTTTCCTTATATATATGAAAGGAAAAATGTTTTATAAACCTCAAAGACAGACCGAGGATTGGAGATTTTCCCAAAAAATCAGAATTATAAAACATTCTTTGCAAAATTATAAATTCTTGCAAATTTCCGAAAACAGTAACGCAAATGTTAAAACGTATTTTATTAGTTATAAATTTCCGACTCCTTTTCTGAAATTGTGAAAAAGTTTCGAATATCAAAGATAAATATTATATTTATGGAAACGTTTCAAAGACAAAGAAAGTAATTATTTGTCTTAAAATTGCTTTTGGGCGATTTTTGAAGAGGAATTTTTACAAAAAGTTTTAATGAATTTAAAATTTGTTGTTATCACAAATTTCCTCTTTGAATAATTTTTTCAAGTTAAAAAGCAAACATTGCATAGTTGTTATTATTATTCAAAATCATTATTTTATCTTGTTCATGAGAGGATAGTTCTTTTAACACTCTTCAGTAAAAAATCCAATTTTATGATCGACTTTTAAATTGCTGTATTACATTGTTTACATAAATTTCTTTCAAGACACGTTTTAATAATTTATCTTATGTTATGCCTTTTTCATTTCTTTTTCTCTTTGATTATCAATTTGATTAAAGAAAGTGTCTTTAGAAATACAATAAAAAGGGAAAACTGCTGTTTTTTCAAATTTATAAGTTAAGTTTTAAAATTTAAATTAAAAAATATTTGATACTATTTCTTCCTAAGAATTTTAATTTTCCGTAACCATCTTCAAATAAACACCAAATCACAATAAATGTTTAATTATGAGAAAAAGAAAATTTTTATTCTGTAAATTTTTATTATAGATTTAATTGGAATCAAAGACAATCGAGTTTTATATAAAGAAATCTAATCTAATAAATAATGTAAACTTCATAAAAAGGAATTCTTAAATTTTCTTATAAGTTTTTACATATTAATTGTTTTCATTATCATGAAATGATACACAATTTATCAGCATTAATTTTTGATTTTTCTAACCATGGTCAGTTGAAAAAATATATAAAATTTTAATTTAATTCTGCATTTGCATCAATGTAATGCCTTAAAAATGCAAAATTTTAGTCATTAAAATTTATTATTTTGTTATTTTAATGAATTAGTTTGAATAATTTTAAAACTCTTCACAAAATACAGTAATATTACTTCTTACGATTCTTAAAATCATACATTTTGAATATATTCAAAATAGTTCAATTGTTAAAGAGACATTTTAACTTAATTGAATGAATCCTCAAATATAAGAGGAAAAAAATTTACACAAACGGTAAAAGTAATTATAATGTTTATTTCACTTATGTTTTCAAAAACAATCTGTTCTCTTCCAAAAAAATCTTAAGCTTAAGAAATAATTAAGTAATCCACAGTGGTCTTATGTCTCGAGTTTGCAATGTTTAACGATTTTGAGAAAACTGGAAAAAATATTCCCTTAAGTTAAAAAATTTTGTTTCTTCTAAGTAAGTCTTAAAAAAAGAAAACAAAAATCCAAAAACGAAAGCTTTCTTTAAATGTTGTTTTGTATTTGCAATTTCTATAAGTTTTGATTTTGCGAATAAGGATATTTTTTCAAATTCACTTCAAATCCGAAAAATTAAATTTCCGATAATATTTGAAAGAAACTGAATTAATATTATGATTTTATTTTATTTGAATTTTTAATCAAATTATTTTGCAGTTATTTAAAAAAGGAAACTAATTAATTTTTTTGTCAAACATCTGAAATCATTTCATAATTTTTTACTCCTTTTGTGCTCCATCAAATGTTTCTATTTAAACATCCCTCAACAAAATATAATGCAATTATCCATTTCAAATTAAGTTTCTAATAAATAAATAATGTAATCATTAAAATGTATAAGCATCTTTCTACGCCAATATTTTACAATCATTTTTATCTTTATGGCATATTTCAATAAAAATATATTAAAAAAATGCTTCAATGCTATTAAATTCATGGAAGCTCTAAAGCTGCAATTTAACTTTAATTAAAAGCTATTTAATGTGTTGTTAGAAAAAATGATCTTTCAGTATCTGATCAAGAATTTTATAAATCAATGTATAATCAAATAGGAAATTATTCTGGAAAAATGATATTTTAATATTTACCTAAATGTACCTTTAAATTATAAAATCAGATAAACAGTCTTTCTGTTATTATTTGGTAGATATTTTTCATATTAAATATAAAAGAGAAATAGAATTTATGGTCATAAATGGAATTTGGATTTCAATATAATAACATCGAATTTGAATTATCATGAAAGAAGTTTGATGCGAATGTAAATAATTATTTCTGTTCGAATTATTTCTTCACATTTGATTGATTGTACGAGAATACATTAAAATAAAATATGTCATTTTTTCCCTACAAATTAAATTAAAATTCATCTAAAGTTTCATTGTAAAGATTAAGTTTATGGTAATTTTAAAATAAATTTTAAAAACACAGTATTTGATAGCTATGAAACTACTTAAAAAGAAATTTTAATTGAAGAATGCAGACATTGGAAACATTTTCAAAATAAATGACTAAATACTATGAAATCAAACTACATAGGTATAAAAGATGGAAACGCATTACACTAATTTTAATTTAAAATGGTATATACTATAAAAATTGTTTAAATTATTGAAATTATATATAAAATATCTCTTAAACACATTTCCTCTTATTTTATAATCTATATTTGTCATTGTTCTTAATTAAATAACTGATATTGATCTTAATATAAATCATTAAGATGGCAACGAAGTAAATATTTATAATATCTAAACATGTAAAAAATTATTAACGAAATAATCAATAGTCTCCATTAATGAGGAAATCAAAATTAGGTATAAATTTGAAATAACCGATGCAAACATAAGCTTATTGAATTCATTTTTATAAATGACGATTGTAAAATAGAACTAATTCACCTATTAAAATTGTTAGTCTTTGCCGTATGTTTTCTTCAGCATTTTAACACAATTTATCTAAATTCTAATATTTTATACTCATATAATTTTGTCCTTCTTCGTAATTATTTATTGGAAAATTTTACTATCATGCAGCAATCTTTCCTAAAACAACACAAGCATTTGTAGAAGAAATATTGCTACTGAATTGTTTATTCTATTAATCAGAAAATGCTTTTCAACCCTGTAGATGTGATATCTAATAAAGCACATATTATATTTTTGTTTTTAGATAATCTAATGTTTGATATTTTTCCTAATATGTCGTAAAGTACATCTATTCTGTCATATAAAAATGTTTGATGATATAAGCTCCAATATAATTTTTTCATTATTAATTTTCAAATATTTTAATGGTGATAAACACATTCAATTTTAAATCAGATTGGATAAAGATAAAAGATTGCTAACCAACTAAACAACTAAGGAACCGAAACTTCGGTTGGCATGTGTAAAACACAAAAGATCTATATAAACCTGTTTTTATATTTTATTATACATGTAAATCAAATAACTCATATTTAATAAGATTGCAAAATTTGGTAAATTATTTAAGTATAAATTAACATACATCACAAAATATTTACTATAATTTTGAATAATTATATTCAGAGTAGATTTGAAAAATATAATGAAATAATTTATTTATCGCTTCAGGAAGAAAAACTGACATACACAACTGCTGATACTGTTTAAAATTCTGCAATTGTCACTGCTGAACAAACTAACCTATTTTCATAACAGCGTGTCCAGGTGTAGAACATATGTATTGTGCCAAAAAAGAGTAAATGGCAGATAATTCAACCTTTCTCTTTAACATGCGGACTGGATAATATGGTACAGACGTATAAGGTTTTGGCTAACACTTCAATGAAAAATTAAATCAAGAATTTTAATTTTAGCAGTATGAGCCGTATTTTCAAAACTACATTTATTCATATGCTGTGTCTTCAACATATTAGCTGCATAATGTGATATTGTGAAGATTCCCTAATCCATTTTAATAATAGCCATATGAGATAGTCGAAACCACAATGTTTATATGCTGTAAGTTCAAAATATTATACTGGGTTGTTGTTGTTGTTGCACCGGCATACTTCCCTGTACCTAGCCCTTAGATGGACTTTACCAGTTGGATAGAAGCAGCCGGATGGAGTGATTTTGAAGCAGGAAGCAAGCAGAAGATTCTCAAGACTTGACCTGCCACCCCAGATGAGTTAGCTCACCTGGAGGACATTGTAGCCAGATTTAGTGTGTCCCGGCCGCCTTTAGCGAAAACAACGGAACAAGTTGCAAAAATATGTGGAGTAACACACTTACATAGAATTACAAATGATAAGAATACATAAAATTACAAATGATGAGAATACAATGTGAATGAATGACAAAGTATGAAAATACAAAGGATTACAAATAATGACTAAAAACACACTGAAAAAAATTTGAAGAGGAGTTCATAAATTAAAAACATAAATTGAAAAGAGTCCATTAAAATAGGTTGAAGCTGCTAATTGCTTAGCAAAGTCTAAGCACTTAGGCTAAGTACAGAAGTCCAAGTATTTAGGCTTGTGATATTAGCAGAGGAGGGTCAATGCTGATTCTTCTTGAGCCACGTGAATAAGCACTCTTGATTAATTAGGAAGTCCATTAGTTGGTTTAGTTTTCGTCTAGAGGTCTTGTTAGAGAGTATGGCTCGTTTCCAGTTAATAACCCACTGTTTTGCAGGGGTTGATAAATGCCACGTAGAAGTGAGTGGGCAGACCGTGAGATAATGTATTGGGTCTCCTTCGTTACCACAGGTACAATTTGGGGTGTCCGTTAGACCCACCCTGTAGAAATAAGTAGGGAATGGGCCATGGCCGGTCATGAAAAGGATTTCATTCCTGGTCCAATTTAAAGATTTGATGGAAACTGTAGAGATAATTTCATGTACTAGACGACCAGTAGATGCGTTGGACCAGTTGTCCTGCCATTTCTCCTTGATCCAGTTCTGTAGAGTGTGCTTGACTGAGCAGCGTGGTAGGGGGATGTCTACATGTATACTGGGTTGTAATAGCCTTGTGGTTAGAGCATCGGCCTTTAATTTGGAAAATCGGGGTTCGAATCACAATCACGCTCTAAAGTACCGCCGAGTATGTGGGATATACGTGCTCATTAAACATGTGGAATAGAAATTCCTGTGGTCTGTCGTTGAGTAAATACCATGGGTGTAATGGTCTGGAGAAAGTTTCCTCTCCCTCCAGATTCTATTAAAATAAGGGGAATGAATTCTCTCGTAGTGCCATCTATTGCAAAAGATTAGAGCAAAGTCCCATTTAAACCTTCACGATTCTAGTTTAACGAAAGACCCACCATACTGACTTAAATTCACATTGCCAACGTCATAGAGATTTGGGCTTTTCCAATTGTCATAAGTAACAACATATTATATTCATTTTGAAATATATTATGAAGATTCAGTACATACAAACCGCAAACCTTTGATGAAATTTTCGTCTCAAATTTTAATCGATTCAGTCCTTCAGACTATACAGCAACGAAAATCATTATTAATTTCAGTACAATGTCACAAATATCACATTTCTTGTAATTACATATAATCACACACACACACACATATGTATATATAAGTATATAGTGTAAATGCTTATGAAGTTTAAATCATGACATTGAAATAATGATTAATATAAAGAAAAAATAAACACATAGAATTATATATTTCAATTTAATAATCAAGAAATAATGAAAAATTGCTTTTTATTTTTAAAATATTACTTTTTGAATAGAATGAGGAAATTTGACGCAATAAACATTAATCATTTAGGAATAATATAAGAGGCATTCATAAATATTATGTATTCCATAACAAAATATCAAATTTTACTAAAATAAAAGTATTTGTTTCAAATTTTTTTCTATATGTTGAAACAAATATTATGTGAAAATTGTCAATAGATTTACTGCTATGAGAATAGACAAAATATTAATACTTAAAGTTTATCCCCAGTATCTATGTGAAAACAAAACTGTAAAAGTTGACACTTGATGTTGGATATATGTTACAAAAATGTCCATGTATTGACTGCAGGGACTTTCCCTAAAACAAAGGAGTCAACTTCGCGATACTTTTTTAAAGTTGAAAATTTTAAGTTTAATTTATGTTAGTTAGATTATGTGGACATTTTTTTCTCAAGAAATATATAGATTTTGAGCTTATGAACTTAATATTAACAAACATATCATAGTTATACAACTTTGCTGCTAGAAAATGTTGAAAAAAAGTAATATTACGTAATATTAAAATAAAAATAAATTTCATTTTACATTAAATATTCAGTATCATTTAATTTCTCCTATATATAAAATTATAAAAATTAGCGAAATATTGCATTTGTGAAATTTGCCATTTAAATAAATTCTAGATTATCGGAGTTAACATTTTAAGAATACTTTTATTAAAATGTTTAGTAATTATAATTAAGGGCTATAAAAGAGTTTTATTTGCTATGTTTATTAATTAAAAATGCTTAAGATCTTCAAAAATAGCACTTAATTAAGTTAAAAACAATATGTGTTCAAACTACGTCAATGTATTAATATTTATAATAAGTTTAACTATTAAGAACGAATGTGAAAAAAATTTTTTATTACAACTGAAAAAAATTTATCAGATAATTAATTTTTTCAATTTCTCTAATCTTTTATTTTACTGTAAAATTATTTATCTTCTTAGGCCATTTTTTCATTCTATAAAACAATTAAGGACAATATATTGAAAAGACAAACATATCATTTATTTTATCATTCACGTGCAATTAATTTTTTATTGCTAATTAACTTTGATTAATATTTCAGAAACGTAGCTGAAAGGTTTATTAATTTTTAATATGTCATTTAAAGCATATTCTTTTTTGAGAATAAATAGGATGCAAAATACTAATAGTTTTCAATGTGTATAAAATTTTCATTTGTTCATTCTCCATCTTAAGAATGAAGTCTTCGACAAATTAGCGCCCACGCTAAAAGTAATGTTAAAACAATAAAAATATTATACCAGTCTGTAAAAATACTCAATTTCTTTTTTTTTCTTTTTCGAGATTATTCTAAGCTTTAAGAAAAATTCAACATAAATTTTTGTTTAGAAATTTCTATTTATAACTAAATAATTTTAACTGTTATGTTGAAAAGTAGAGAACTCATTAACTAAAATATTGATTTCTTGATATTTAAGGATTTGGTAACCAGACGTTATCAATTATTCAAATATAATGTTAACCCGAACCATCATTTATTGAAATCTCCAATGTTTCCCTTTCGTTCTGAGGTTAGATCATTAGCATTCAGAAAACGCAACGAAATCACAGCTGCTGTAGAAGCATCTGCAATTCATACCGGAAGATTAATAGTTACGATAAACCAATGGAAGCGTTTCATTTGATTATCGGCTCCCCGTACAGAAACGTATAGATTTCCGGACACATGACAATGCATTGAATTGAAATTTCTGCATTGATTTCAGCCAAATAAAAACAATCAGAATTTTAATTTAAATTATTCGCTTAGTTATATGTTATTGTAAAATATCACAACACATTAAATGAATTTTTTTATTTGACGTAAAATCATTTTTTCAACAAATAAAATGCAAAAAATATTTACTAAAAAAAACCAAATTTCTTTTTTAATTTTATTTTAATTTCATATTATTAATTGTGAGTATAACCATTACCATCATATTTATTAGTAGCAACAATTTCTAGTTGGTAAATAAATGCTAAAATTATGTTATAAAGACAGCTAAATTTAAAAATGTTGAATAAATTAGATTTAGGAAATTGAATAATTTAATATAAAACAGTTATATTTTTACAAAAAATCAAAAATGACAAACTTATAGAATATAAATTGTTAAAAACAATTTCCTTATGAAAAATTTAAGTATCATACGGCTATTTTATAATAAAATTTAAAAAATATATCTATTTAAACATCAAGATACCGGCTATGTTTTCCACCTGATTGTCAGTATAGCTTGAATATAGTGTAACCATGTCACAGTATAAGTGTCACATATTCTAGTGGACAGTTAATTGGCCAAAGACGGTTGAAAGTCGTTTTGCTGTTATTTCTATGTGGGAAAATTTTCCATAATTGGTGGGCTGTATTCACGTGTCACAAGGATAAACATGGAAAACTCTCAAGCAACCACCCTATTAGATGTGCGTGAAGAATGCAGAAGTCCCCTCACTCGTTGTTCAACAATATCAGATATAGAACCTGCGACTTTTACCATAAAAATTTCTGCCCCATCACTAATCCTTATAAAAATGTAGTATAATTAGGCTTCATAAAATAAACAAATGATCTTTTAATAACATTGAAATACTACAGATTTCGAAAGAAACAATGTCTCTATATGTGTACTATTCTAAGCTAATTTGAGAGCAGCTCTGCCTTTGATCATTAGAGCCACAAAATCTGGATCAATACCATATGATATATATTACATCAGTTAACAAAAAAGTAATAAATCTAAAACATAACCGAAAAATCATTTATGCAAAAAAAATTGTGATTTTATATACTTATGTTCACGAATATATTAAAGTCAAACTAAAAATGAAATCTTTATACTCAGTAATCATATTATATCATAAAGAATGCTGCAACAACAAAGGAAAACAAGAAGAAAATGATTTTATTTTTAATGAAGAAATTATTTTGTCAGCAAAAATGATGATACTAAACTGCATCATATGAAGCCATCCTACATCAATCTCTTAAAACTATAGAGACTTCACACAAATGCTCTTATCTAAATTAACATTATGAAATCCATTTCTACAAGAACATTAAATATCATTTCTTTCGGTACCCTTATTTTATTTGATATCTTGTTTCAGCATATTTTAATCCTGATATTGAATATTTTTACCCTGATTTTTAAGCAATTTGTATTTGCATTGCAGATCAGAATGTAGTGTTTTAATTTTTCAAGTTTATGCAAGCGTCGCATCAATATCAGACAATATGCCGCATAGCAAAAAATTTAATATTTAAACATGTAAATGCCGCATTTGCATACTAAAACCTAACTTCCAGAAATCACGGTTGTTTAATAATAGTGGAATTAACATGTACGGTATTAAGACATATACATTCACACATATTTGAATTTACTGATGTATGCTATACACGTATAGGCAAATCCAAATAACTAGGAAATAGAGAATTGTAGTTACAATAATGAGCAAGTATATAGTATATTCCTAATTATTGAAGAATTATATATATATATATATATATATATATATATATATATATATATATATATATATATATATATATATATATATATATATATATATATATATATATATATATATATATATATATATATATATATATATATATATATATATATATATATATATATATATATATATATATATATATATATATATATATATATATATATATATATATATATATATATATATATATATATATATATATATATATATATTTATATACATATATATATATATATATATATATATATATATATATATATATATATATATATATATATATATATATATATATATATATATATATATAAAATTGCAAGTATATTTTGGAACTATTTGTTATAAAATAGGATGCTGAATTCTTAAATAAAAATTTTAATAAATTTTAACCTAATTCCTCGTTTGAAATGCAATTTGCTTAAAATCCCTTGCTTTTTGAGGTATCCGATTTTTATGAGAGTGATCGTGCTTTTTTTTACGCTTCCCTCTGATGACAAACATGATTTACTGGCCAATATTTTTTACGACATGGAATCCAAAAACTTATTCCAGGGAAAAGAAACATAAGGGATTCCGTATATAACACGAAACCGACTCATTTTCCTTTGAAATGCGCTCTTCGCAATCATGAAAAGTGGCAGTCTGCTCCATATACTTTACCAAAATGACTTTAAACTAGGTCACATTTCTAATGTCTCAGATTCAACTCCAATATGTTTTGATAGATAAACAAATGAAATGAATAACCTTCTGTAAGAATAAACGTATTATATATATAAAATTATGTTTATCGATTTACTGTTACAAATATAGAAATAAACTAATAAAAGTGTCATTGTGTAAAATGGTATCAACGTATACTTTTAAAAATGCCTATAATTTTATACATAATATTGAAATATTTGAAAATCATTATATACATGTAAATAAAGCTGGAATGTTTGTTTGATTAAAATTTAATAATTAATCAATTTTTCACATTCACTAGAAAATAAATATGAAAAATTTTTAATTCGAATCTTTTCTGTAAAGCTTAAATTTTCAAAAGTGGAGATATTTTATATTTTTAATGGGAGAAAAGAAAAAAAACTATAAAATTATGATTTTCAATAAATAAGAACAAAAAACATAAAATTATACCTATTTTTAAATTATTTAAATAGTAATCCAATACACTATATATTTCTTATATTAAGTATAGTGCATAAAAGATTATTTATTTATGAAATAGTATCTATAGTAATAATTATTTATCTAATAGCACACTTAATAATTTGATACAAAAAAACTCGGTTATAAGCAATGCTATGTTTTCTATCATATTAGAAGATTATTAATTTATTTACTATAGTGGTAGTAATATATAACTTATTATGTAATAAATTTGGTGGATATCATATCGTATCTGAATAGGATTTACTTTTTATTCAATATTTTACTAAATTGTATTTCCAATAATATAATTATTACTCATTTTTCATTTTTTTAATTATTCATTTTTTCAATTAACTGCAAAGACGTCTTGTAAAATTCAAGTATATGAGTAATAATGCAATATTTATTGATGATTAAGAAAAATGTTTCGTTTCACTTTAAAATTGAAATGATTACCTGAAAATAGAATTTATTTCCAATTCAATTAGAACTGGGAAGAATCTTCAAATTCTCATTTATTGATTAAGAAACATTTTACTGTACAAACTTCCATATTTCGTTCTAAAAACTACATAACATTGAGCTTTTAAGTGTAATATAATAAAAAATATAGATTTTTTTGGAGAAATATTTTTCATTTTGATTTTTTTTGTAAACAAATTTATGTTATTTTATTTTACATCATTGCCGTTGTTTTGCTGAAGTAAGACGAATGCAATCATTTTTTTCGGAATAAATATAAATCAAAACATAATTGCTTTCGAATTGTTAGTAACATTTTCATAATTTAACGTTTATAGCGTCTTGATTTAAATAGTAGCAAATGATATTCCATATCACTAGATGGCGCCAGAGTCATTTTCTATTCATTCAACGGTAATTCAAGTTGGGTAACGCGAAAAATACTAACAATACTATTATAAAAATATTAATATAACAACATTTAAATCACCAATTGGTTTCTTATATTACATTATTTGTACTTGTTGTATTTAGTTTAGGCTTCAATCAAAAAATGTTTTTTAAAGAATTACATGAATATTTTTATTATCCTTCCGTTTAAATTTTAAAATTATATCAGGAAATAAAATTATTTCAGGAAATTAACGTAATTCCATTAAAAACTAAAAGAATGCACATAAAACTAATTTCATGTATCCTTACATAATCAATACATAAACTTAATTTAAAAACATATATTTCAGTTGAAATTAGTTTAAAAAAATATTTGCAATGCTAATAAATTTAAAAAGACGTGGAATATATTAGTTTTTTTTTATTCAAAGCCGAAACAAATTCCTTAACACACATTCATTATTTAATATTTTTGTAAAGATTTGAAAATTTATTTTCCTTACTAATGAGGTAAATTATTAAAATATATTTCTAACAAATAAATAAAACATTTCAGGGTTTCAGCAGCTGTTGAAAAAGAATCAAATCAATTGGAAGTTAATTCTGACCTCATTAGTTTCAGTGGGTAACATGGTGTCGAATATGTCAGCGTTTAATATCTGCATTTCAGTAACATGGTATCCGATAACGGGTACTTCCTATTACTCCATCCAATTAAGTCACAGGTGTGTGAAGTCGTCATGAGCGATACACAGTGATTTCGAGTCACACAATTAGTTTAAATAATGACGTGCCCTATAATTTGAGGATACAGATGGCGTCACCATAATTATGCATGACGCTTACACAGTTTTGAGGGAGAGGGGTCGAAACCTCATTAAGCAGAGAGGGAGGTTAATGTGGTGTGCTGGTTATACGCTAATTAATAGATTGATGATTTTAAGCAGTCAATTACTCCGACCAAAGTAATCTGTAATCAAAAACTCGAGTTAGTGATTTAAATTCTGAGTTGATATTAAGTAGCTGGCTCAACTGGTGAAAGATTAATGAACATAACTTTGCTAATTGAGGACCAAAACGAATTCTTAAAATAATTTATTATGTTTTTCAGTGAATACTCACTAATTTTTTATTCATGCATACATATTCATTCACTCATATATGTATATATATTGCATGTTTGTTAGTAATCTATGTCTTCTTCATGAATAAGAGCAAATTTCAATTATTACAATAAAATGTATTCAATAGTCTTTTTTTATTTACATATACAAATATTTAAAAACCTATTAAGACATAATTACTTTTGGGTTTTCTTGGGGGATAATTTCCTTTTTTTATACCAATCGTAGCATTTACTTTTAGCTATATATATATATATATATATATATATATATATATATATATATATATATATATATATATATATATATATATATATATATATATATATATATATATATATATATATATATATATATATATATATATATATATATATATATATATATATATATATATATATATATATATATATATATATATATATATATATATATATATATATATGTGTGAGTGTGTGTGTGTGGTGTGTATGTGTGTATTATAAGAAACAGTTGCAGTCAGAGTATTGTATTTCAAACTGGTACTTATTGTATTTATTGAATTATTAAAATACTTGTAACATTAAAGATGGCAACATATAATTGAATAATACTGTTAATAATTATTAAAAATATTTCTGCATTGTGTTTTCTGATTTTTTATAATAAGAATCAGAATTAACTATCGGGATCTTTATTAATCTTGTCTAGATGACATGATGTGGATTAGACAGTCAAAAAACTATTTTTAAATATCATTTGAATTAAGATGACTAAAACTGAAGTGATTATTTCACGTTAAGTCTTAATTACTTTACTATCTGCTTTAATTATTTTTAATTTTCTTTTATCGACTTAAAAATATAAGTTCTTGTTTCTCTACCAGGAAAAATATTTTTTTATAGTCTCAGTACTTACAAATTTGATGTAATTTGGAAAAGATCGCATTGGATTTTTCACGTTTAATTAGTATTTTATCTGTAATGATGGATAAATATTAATTTTACTGATCTCAAATTTACACATTTTCTTTTTACCTTAAATGGTATTTGGTATTGATGAACAATTTAAATGTTAAAAAGAATGTAAAAGTTTTAAACTACAACAGAATTCGATACCACATACGGATGACGGTAATCAAATGTGATGACACCTTCGTATATACAATAAAAGTTACATGAACAATATGTAAAATATCACTTGTACAGCAGTTACGAACGAAATTATGTTAATTAAAATTTTTCATTCCATTAGACATGCCTTTTTGATCATTTGATACATAACAAATTATATCAAATAACGCAAAAATAAATCTACACTAGTGGAATTGCAATTAAAGACACTCAAAAATTTACTTATTTTTCATATAAAAGTGTCATATTTTTTTGAATTACCTTTATTTGAATCGCATTTTTAATTTCCAAGTATACAGTGTAAAAAATTGCAAAGTAAAGTTAATTTAGTGAGAATTTAGATCATTTATTCAAAAAACCAGAAATTTCGAGTGGAAATGCAATTAAAGACGCTTCTTGTTTTTCGAACAAATTTATTAATTAATAATGAGTGACACCTCCATTGTTTACAGTTACTTCATGCATTCTATTTGGCATCGATTTCACAAGATTTTGAAGGTAATTTAATGGCAAATTTGACCATACATCACAAATTTTGTCTTTTAAATCCATTACTGACTCAAAGTGGCCATCTTCGTAAACTTTTTGTGTTATCAATCCCCACATGTTTTCAATTAGGTTTCAGATTAGGACTTCTAGCTGGTAATTCCATAACCTTGATGTTTCGCTCCATGAAAAAGGCTTTTGTTTCTTTAGTGTTGTGAATGCTTGCATTGTGTCCTGTTGAAATATCCAGAAATCTTCATCCATATTTTTGGCATACTTCAACAGAACGCTATCTAGGAGTTCAATATAATCGGAGGAATT
Organism: Latrodectus hesperus; assembly: GCA_037975125.1. Taxonomy (NCBI): domain Eukaryota; kingdom Metazoa; phylum Arthropoda; class Arachnida; order Araneae; family Theridiidae; genus Latrodectus; species Latrodectus hesperus. Next base: position 103,046,593 of record CM075856.1, on the reverse strand, counting down.
CATTTTAGGTGTGGGTTCATTTTAGGAGTTCATTCAACATATGAGGGTTGTTCCATAGTTTGAGAAAGCTTCCCACACCATCAATGTGCCTCTACCAAAATTGCGACTAAATGAAATCTTCTTTTTGGTCCCTATGCGTTGCCAGTAAGACTTATTTCGATCTGGTCCATCTAAATTAAGCCTTTTCTCATCACGGAACACAACATTGATCCATTCAGAATCCCGATTTGCATGTTTTTTCGCAAATTCCAAAAGAGCCTTCTTATGCTGAATACTTAAGAGAGAGATTTGCAATGTATTTCGCCAATTTAATAACTCCAGATTGACTGATTATTTATCTGATTCTTCGAGTTGTAACAAATAGGCGTAAATCTCACCTAATTTTAGTGGAATTTACGTTAGGTCTTATTGCCTCGCGAATTATCTGCCGCTTTTGATGTCCCGGTCTAATTAGCCCTCGTGTGCAAAAAATGACCGTTGAGCGACAAACAAACCAAACCAAACCTGCCGCTTTTGATGGTCACTTAATTTACTGCAAATTCCTCGACGCCTCTTAACTCCATACATATCATCTAGATTTAAAAAATTGCACACAACAGTTGGAGAGCGATTAATTTTCTTTGCAATTGACCTATTTGAGTAACCTTCTTCCTTTAAAATTCGAATTTTTGCTCGCTCTTCTATCGAAAGCCCGATGTTACGTCCCATTCTATAACTACAGTTGAATAATAAGTGTTTGAGCCAAGATGTTTAGAAATATTAAGTATCTAACACACCAGAGACAACAAACTGCTCCTTTTAAGCACTTTAGAAATAAAAATGAGGAATAAAAATTGCATTTCTACTCGTAATATTGGATTTTTTAAACTAAATGATGTAAATACGCACTAAATTAGTTTTTCTTTGCAAGTTTTTTGCACAAAATGATTGAAGACAAAAAATTTAATTCAAATAAAGTCAGAACAAAAAAATATCACAGGCATTTATATGAAAAATAAGTGAATTTTTAGTGTCTTTAATTGCATTTCCACCAGTGTATTATGAAAGTTAACTTTGATTTGCAGTTTTAAAAGTTTGCTTTTTTTCTGTTTTCGATAGTCTTAAAGTGGAGACCCCGCAGTTTAAATTACATGTTACTCTTTAAACCACAAACGGTTTGTTGCAGCAATTTTCCAGAGAAAACGTAAAAATATAAAAACAGTTCATTTTACATAGAATATTTTAAAACTAAGAACAAAGTATTCATCTCAATGTGCATCTAAGTGCAAAAATGTATACAAAATGTATTTCCTGATATATAAAATGAAACATAATTATTTGTAAGTCAATCATTAATAAATTAAAATACAGAAAATATGCATATTCATTTGAGTATGCAGCACCAAATTTATTTTCCACGTTAAAATCCACGCAGTAAAGAAAACAAATTTTGAGATTTTAGGTAATAAATTTTCTATCGTCAGTAATATAAACGAATATAGAATGCATATGTTTATGGAAATTTCTACATTTAATATAGCAAGCAATTGTTTAATCAAAATATGAGGTACATTGTGCCTGAAGTTTGTTTTAATATAGTAACTTTTCTAAAATTATTTTTTTCCCTTGGTTTTCTAATTCACATATCTATATTTAGTCACATTGTTTACATATTCTTGTTATTTTCAGAGGTTAGTGTGATTAATATTTTTTTCTGTTAGATTTTGCTTTCTGATAGTAAAAGTATTGCCATATAACAGGTATTAAATAAAATACTTTTGAACATAATTTCAGCAAATAACATTAACAGGCTTTAAGCAAAGTTTTACTATGCACACATGAAATATAAGTATTTGTCCTAATTTACCACCGGAATTAAATTGTGACAATTTTTCTTATTTTTGCTTACATTTTTGATAGAAAATGTATTCCTTTTATCATTGGATAAAGTTGTGTGTTATTCTAATACATCTGAAGGAAACAGTATTGAGTTATTATTGAATTACGGAGACGCATTTTCCTTTGACGGAGTTCCCGAATGATGAATCAGTCAACATAATCAAATTAAGTTATTTCTATGAATTTATTCAATAGAAAGAACTCATTTTGCTATTGAAAACATGACTGCTCAGAAAATATTTCTCCTGCGATGAATAAACAAATTTCCATTAAACTGGAAAACTTTTGAAACAATTTTTTTGTATTTATTTATTTTGTATTTTTTTGTATTTATTCTTTAATTTATTTAAAATAACTTGAAAACATGAATAACCATCAAGTTTTCAAATTATTATAAATAAAAATAATTTCTATTTTACTGAATTATTTCATTTCTCTTTTGAAATTAAAAATAATTTCTATATACATCAAATTAGTACGATAAATAAAAAGATAGGAATTTTTTATGTGATCATTATTGTATTTAAATTAAGAGAAAATTTTTCTTGAGGTTTGTGAATGTAAAAAAGTAATTTTATGTTTAAAATATATTCGAATCATATTTTTTGGATTATAAAATGAAAGCTTAAATTTTCAATTTAATAACTTAAGAAATTTATGAAAAATTTGAATATCATATTGATTTATCTATTAACTTTTTATGTTATTTATAAATATTTTAGCTGCATCAAAAGTTTATACTATATCTGATATGATAGATAAAATAAACAAAAATAAATATTAAGAGGTGTTAAGTTTGCATTAAAATTATTTGTGTTATAGAACATAAAAGAATAATTCTTTAATGCACAGTGATAAAATTAGCTTTAGAAATATAATTTAAGGATCTATATGTGTGTTAAAATTTTTAAATATAAATGCAAGTGTCAGTGCTTACAATTTAACGTGATAATATATATATGTAAGCAAACTAGGTATAAATCCAGAACCATCAATTTAGGATTAATTATTAATGTAAATTGATAATCAAAATCAAAAGAACAAATATTTCATAGATTTAAGTAAAAATTGAAAAAGAAGCTAATTATTTAAATTACATTGAAAATTACAAAAAATGTAAAATTCCAAAACTTTATTGCCTTTAAAATTTAAAATAAAAATATGGTTACATAAAATAAACATTATACTGTTATAAAATTTAGCATTTCATGCTTAAAGTACATTTTAAATATAATCAATTACAGCACCAATTGTAATTCAGCTCAGTAATTTACTATCATAATTTTTTTATAATATAAATTTTTATAATAAAATTAATAAAATCATATTAAGCTGAATAGAGTTTCCCACAGTTAAATTCTTTTAGAATAGAGAATCCCTTTCAGTTGCAATTAAACAATGAGAAATAAATGGCTTGTCCAAAGCATTTACTTTTTTATTTCTTTTAAAACTCTGATGTTTGAGAAGGTTTAAATATTCTATAAGTGAAATATCTATGTTAATAAAGACAGCATTTTAACTGGAAGGAAAAGGTAAATTGTGATGAGTTACAGAAAATTTGATGCAATTTTCTTAACTCTTTATTCAAAATATTGCATTTTATGACAGAAAAAATATTTCATTTAGAAAGAACATAAGAATGTTGCCAGGATGGAAATGAAATGAAAACATTGTTGCCATGCTACTAGAAATACGCTTCTGAACGAACTGATGAAAATTCTGTGGACACTAAAAAGTTGACATAGTCAATTGAATAGCTAAGATATTAGCATCAAAAGTTGTTTTATACTTTTCAACAGGTATATAGAATGTAAAGAGCCTACAAATGACGCCAGCATTTGATACAGTCAGTCAACAAGAAGCTTTTTGTACATACCTACTGTAACCATGGAAACACTCGACTTCTGGGAACAGATACAGAGATGCAACGTCGATCTACATCCTTGCGGTGGAACTGGGTGACGCTAAATTACTACAACTTTAGTATTATGTGCTACTCACAAAGAATTAAGAAATATATGTACAAAGTTATTACATGTTTATAATTTTATAGTTAGAAAGGTAGGAAAAAAATATTTCACGATTATAATTCCGTTCTCAATTTTATATACAAAATTTATATATATATATATATATATATATATATATATATATATATATATATATATATATATATATATATATATATATATATATATATATATATATATATATATATATATATATATATATATATATATATATATATATATATATATATATATATATATATATATATATATATATATTTATATATTTATATATGTATATATATATTTTAAATTATCACTATTTGTTTTAAAAAAATTTAATTCTTCAGGATAGATGGTTTTGTAAATTTTGTCAAATTCTAAGAAATTGAAAACAATAAAATGATCAGTATATTTGTATGCAAAAGGCATCTGTATAATAAAAGATTTTTCATAGTAATGTGGAATTGAAAGCGCCACCAGAGGGCCACTCACATGTTCGCTCTCGGACATACGCAGAAGGGAGGGAAAAGAGAAAGACGAGGTCATGGACGAGAAAAGACGCGAATTGAAGTTGGACTAATTTCGAATTATAACTAACTAAAATGTTAAATTGTTATTTTATATTCATTTGTAAATATGTAAATAGCTTTTTCTTTTTTTTGTCCAAAACTATAATTAAACAATTTAAACTTTAAATGTGTTATTATTTCCTGATAATGTAATGATAAAACCCACAGTAATGTAAAAATAAATTTGCTAATAAACATGAGAAATTAGAACCTTGAGGGGTACCATTGACTTGTAAATTTTTTATCCATAAAAATTATTAAAATATCTGAATGGAGAATAATAATAAATTTATAAAAATGAATATTTATATATTGTACTGCCCTTATGTTTTTGCCCTTTTCAGCTCCGTAATGGATGAAGTGATGACATCTTGTATAGCGGGAAACCCAGTGAGTGTGCCCTCTTCGCCTCGAAAGTTAAGTGATGAAGAAAGACAAGCACAAAGAAAGAAAGCAACATGCATGCTTGAATCAGGATTCGTACCCAGAACTACTTACTGCTTCAAAGTTAGTACGAGCCACCCCGCTATCGGTCGTCATTTATATGTACAGGGTGATTGTAATTTTTTTTTCAAATTAACAGGGGTGACAGTAACCATAGAGACAAGCAATAAATACATAAAAATATAGGGTTTCCTTCCACTCTGAGAGGCAAAAAAGAGGAATTCTCACGTGACAATACTTGCCCAACACATACAACAGTGTTGCGTAAGCGAATAAATAATTCCAAAAGTTTCACTATCATATTTGTTATTTATTGAAAACTTAACAATAAACGTTCAAAATGCCACCCATGTGTGTCGTTGCACAGTTGAAATCGACGAAGAAAAGACTGGCACACCCTCTCAGAGATTCCTGGTGTAATAATTTTGTCTCCGGCAAAACTGATTCTAGCCACGAGATCATTAGTGTACAGTTCATTTGAGACCACAGGCGTGGACTGAAATGAAGAGTAAACTAACGATATCATGTGCCTCCAGAATAAAAGATACAGTGGATTGAGATCCGGTGAGTGAGGAGGCCAAGCCACAGGTTCGCTACGTCTAATCCCTCGTGCAGGATATGTGGCATTCAAAATGTTACAGATAGTGATGGAAAATGTGCTGGAGCTCCATCATGCATGAATCACATGTCTCTCAGAATGTGGAGTGCTTGTTATAAACTGGGAATCAATTGTTCCAAAAAGATACGATATGTTACGCCGGTCAAATGATCTGGCATGATGTAAGGGCCTACCAGGTAATCATCAAGGATACATGCCCACATGTTCACGGAAAATTTCTGTTCAAACCGAAAGAGTTGATTTAGTTTCTAAATGACAATATCTATTGTAATTAGCTTTTTCCGATAGCTAATAAGAGCAAAATACTGCTTCTTCTCAGTGGAAATATTCATGTGGTAAATTCATGATAGATTCTTTATGCTTTTCTACTTTCCTCTTTTGTGCCTCTCAGAGTGGAATGTGACGCTATGATGTAATTATTGCTTGTAAAGATGGGTACTATCAAAACCTTTTAATTTGTAAAAACCATTTAGAATCACCCTGTATATATATATATATATATATATATATATATATATATATATATATATATATATATATATATATATATATATATATATATATATATATATATATATATATATATATATATATATATATATATATATATATATATATATAGTAGATAGATAGGTAATTTTAGCATTTGGACTAAATAATATAGATTTTTAATGTAAACGTTATTTAAGCTGTATATTTGTAAACAGGAATTTTTAATAAAGCAATTATACTGACATAGTAATAACAAGAAAATTGCTATAATAATTAATTTCATATAGTTATGAATAAAGTGCTCTTGTTTTATCGTTTTTGTAGTCAAAATTTTCTTAATATTATTTAATAGATTAAAATTTACAGTTAGGTCAGTCAATTTAATATCTTTAATGATTTGATTTATTTTAATAAATGTTATATTACTCAGGTTGATCTGTTATGAATTAGATTTAAAATAGTATAGTTATAAATCATCTTATATAATTTATGAGCTATGTAATGCATCACTTATCATGTTATGAAATTTTATATTTTAAAATATTTCTGCAGTAAAAGTATTTTATGTTTCATTAAAATTCATATCGAATGATAGACAGTTTAAGAATAGAACTGCGACACAAATTCAAGAAATCAAAATCCTTCTAAAAAATGTTCGGAGATATTTCAAGACCAATATCTTAAATCCTCCCTAGAGAAAAGAATTCGAAATCCCCTTGAGCGTGTAACCCTTTAAAGCGCTGGGTTGCCCATGGGCTTACAGCATTTCCTGTGACCAAAATTGCGTTTTAGAAAGATATTATGAAGAAAAAGTGTTTTTTCCTCCTTTTCTGTGTATTCCTGTGTGCAATTCAAAGAAATAGGTCGCTCACGATACGATGCAAAAGGCCGACGCGAGTGACAGCTTCTTATCTGGAAAACATCATTTTTCATTTCAACAACAAACGACTTCAAATACACATCGCGCCCTTTCTACATACTGTCCTTGCATCGACCAAGGAGAAAAGAGTTTTATCTTGGACATTTTCTTTACTTAGAATGAAGTACTTCGCAAATGCTTTCTTTTCTTGCTTCAAAATGAAGGTGAGCTTTTCTCATCGTTCTTATGGCTCTATCTGTATAACACACAAAGAGAAATTTTTTTGCTCTACTTTCCTCTGTAATTCACTCAAAGTGTACTAAAAAGTGAATTCGTAAATGTGAATAAAATGAGGTTAATGAACAAATTATGTTTTATGAAAAACACTTTCTACATCACATTGTAGAATTAAAATTGTAATATTTGCTGGGACAGTTTAAATACAATTGCAAAAACGTTTGTTTCCAGTGAACTATATCAGATAATGCTATAATTGACTTTTCTTATCAGAATTATTAAAAGAAAGTAGTCTCAAAAACAACAAAAAATGAAGCAATATCAAACTGACTTTATCATGAATAGGAAGAGAAAAGAAGAACTTTATCTTTTCTGTTTCTTATTTTGTAATAGTTTTACTTTATTTGAAAAATAAATAGCATGTATTTCTTCTCCTGCGTTTACATAAATAGGAGTTACCGTAAGTTTCTCGTTGTTGTATCTGTATGAACATGGAATAAAAATAAAAATGCACACACAAAAATACATGTTTTCCTACAAAATACTTTATTGTTTTCTCAAAATGCATTAAAAAGTAAACATATTTAACTAACAATGATGGTGGTAAGCAAAATGTGCTTTAATATACTCTACGTATCAAGTTTATATTAATGAATTAATCTTTATTTTACAAAACTAAATCTATTTACAAGAATAATTTTGCTAATTAACACAATTTTTATAGTCGTAATATTATAATATATATATATATATATATATATATATATATATATATATATATATATATATATATATATATATATATATATATATATATATATATATATATATATATATATATATATATATATATATATATATATATATATATATATATATATATATATATATATATATATATATATATATATATATATATATATATATATATATATATATATATATTATATAAAAATATAGTAGTCTAATATAACACTACAAATGATTTATAATTTATGAAACATTTTATTCCTATGCAGATAATTTTTTAAAATGCACTAGAAATTTTATTTACAAATAAGTATAAGGAGAAAAAAATTAATAGAAATTATAGTTTATTCATGCATATATTTGCTACAGATTTTATAATTTAACTTTTTACAAGCTTTAGATTTTAACTTTATTTAGTTAAAATAATCTAGTTATATTATTTATGTCAACAATTTTTGAAAGAGTATGTATAATTTGTCAATTATTTAAACAATTATATAATCATAATAGAAAATAAAAATGGATAATTTATGAACCCAGTAATATTAATCATCCTTGTTGGATTAAATTAACTTGATAATTTAGCCCCATATGAAAATTAGTTTCATAGGAAAACAATTATATTACTTTTAAAAAATTTTATTCGTTTACTTTATACGATTTTAATTGTTAACTAGTCATGAAAATAAAAAAAAATGATTTTTTGTAGAATGATAATGAGTAAGTATGTTTATTATCAAATTACCTTGCTGACATAAATCTGTTTTAAGTAAAGGAGACATTCAAAAACTACATCGAAATAATAGTTTACATTTATTTGCACTTTTTCAAAAATTATTGATCTAATAAGTAAACATAACCAGAGTTATTGCTCTCATATTCAAAACGTAACCATGTATATAAAAATAGACAAACATAAATTATCTGGAAATTTGGTGAATTTTCAAACTTGCCATCAAGCAGGCAAAACTTGCGATTCTATAAACAGATGAAACTGAAAATTTAATTTAAAACAGAAAAATTGCAAATTTGTAAATCAAAACACTAAAAAGCATTTCATATTTTAACGTTTAATTATAATATATTTAACTTTGTCAAAAATTGTAAAAATTTTAAAGTTCATCTTTTTTTATTTACATTTTACATAGGTTAATTTTTCATAGCAGATAAGAATGACCAATGTCATTTATTCTGATAATCAATGCTTCATTAGTGAAACATGATTAGTATTTTGTAGATATTAAAAAGCGTGAAGAAGGAACCCCATTGAAATTCTGAGAAATGTTAGTAGAATTTTTTTCCTATGTAATAAATATTTAAAGTATTTCATGTTTAACATATTCTGTGTTTTGCTGGTTTAAAAGGGCGTGTAGGTAAAACACCATTAAATTTCTAAGAAAAATTAGAATAATCTTTATTTTTTAATATATAATGTATTAAATGTAACTAACACGTGCGAAATTAAAATTAACTCAGTTCCTAAAGGCATATATAAATATTTGTTTAGTTTTAAACATGTGGATGATAGAAATTATATTTTTCCCTTAAATAATGAATATCCTTAGCATATTGAAATAAAAGTATTAACAGAGAAAAATTCTACATTTTTTTGTTTGCTTATATGAATTATTTTTTAATATATGCTTTAAAGAACTCTTACAATTATTTGTAATAATAAACTTTATTGTAATTGTTTATAATTTATACTGTAAAAACTATTTGCTTAGTTTGTTAATCCTAGAAAATGTTCTTAGAAAATTTATATTTCACAGAAATGATATTGTTTTAATGATAATTTTTTGCAATTTTTTTATGCTTTATTAGTTTTAGGAAAGGACAAACATTTTAAAATATATCGTAAATATGCACAAATTTTTATTTTATTTTATTATCCATACTTATAAGTTGCATTAATATAGTATATTTTCATGTACAGTATAGAATTTTTATATTAAACAAAAGTTAATTTAAAAATTTTTTATTCATTTCTGAAAGTACATGATATTTGTGGAGGAAATAATTCACGAATAAATTAAATGAACGAATAGCATGTTTAATCTAAATGAGTTATTAAATATTTCGGTTAGATTGGTAGTTTTCAAGTTCGTAGAAGAAGCCATTTATCTTAAGATGATAAAAAATTTTCTAAAAGAAACAAAATTACTGTTTTCATAATTTTGTAATTAGTGTCAAATTAATATATTACATTTGTTTGGGATAATTACTTATAAGTTACAAATTTACAGAGAATTTAAATACTTAATTTAATATACACTTTTTTGAATTTGTGATGCTTTAAAAATTTATATATTAAACTACAAAATTTGTTAGCAGTATACCAGAAAATAGTAGACTCTGATCAGCCATTCTTAAAGTATTCATGAACGCAGAATAATTGCTGCTTATACATATTGTCAATTTTCTTAATTTTACAAAATTTAAAATTTTTAAAATATTATAATGATGGATTATAAACGAGATTGTCCAGATTAACTCATTAGACCCTTTAATTAAAAACTTACTTTTAAACACTTTAACACTTTACTTTTTTAAAAAAAGTTAAAACACTTTAAAGTTTAACTCACAAATCAACTGGATATTTAATGAAATTTAGTAAAGCACGATTTATTATCCAAAATACATCACATGAATTTCATGTTTAATCGTAGCTTTAACTTGGAAACCGGAAACGAAACAATGGAAAATAACTAACAAAAACTGAAATTCAATCATAAAAGATCGTTTCATTCTTATTAAATATGAAAAATACTCTTTGATTAATTGAAATTAAGGCATTGACTCAAGTGCCTGTAATTCATTTCATGTTTAATACTTATTGCCTAATTGGAATTAAGAATTTCGGAAGGTCATTCTAATTTTAATACAATTTTCCAGTCTTTTACAAGTGCTGATTCTACCACTAATTCTAAATTATTTCATAAATACCTAAGAAATCAATAAATAAATGAAATCAGACTTTCATAAAAAATAGAGGTGACACCCATTAATTTTACACAAAGGAATACCGAAAATGAAATGTGTGACGACAATATAAATCTATAGCAGCGGAGACAATTGAGGTTTACTATCTTCAAAATGATTGGATGTGTGTTTACATTAACAAATCTAAGCTAGAGAGCATACACCGTCCTGGAGCTGTTATCCACAGAGATCTTTTTAATTTATAGTCGTAGTGGGCCCTTCTACTACCGCATTTGATGGTGAAGCCATTGCTGTAGAAATGTGGCAACTGCTGATTTGTAATCATTAGTACTAACCACATTGTCACATTCAAAATGTAGGCTTCAAGAGCTTATAAATTGTCAAAATTGTTCTTGAAATATATTAAAACACAAGTCTTTACTTATGGCAAAGACAAATAAATTTTCTTTTCCTATGGATTTCAGCCCTATTTGGAGGGAAAATGAAAATAGTTTTGGATAAGAAAGGAACTTTGATAAACTAATGACTTAATCAACCACTAAATTAATTTTTAATTGAACTCTTAAGAAAGTTATCAAATAGTATATAATTTCACGCTCTGTGTTTAATAGATGAAAAATTCTAGAAAAATAAAGAACTATTCCCAGTATAGCAAAAAAATCCAGCAATGACCTATTGAGATGTCTGACTAGACATGACTGTTTACAAGAACACCTCAACGGGAGTGTAGTCGCTGATTTCACACTGTATTTTCTGTGTGATTCTAATCTCATCCTATTATTATTGAAAATTTCCAAATTCCTTCCTTCGGGGTCAAGTGGATGTGAAGTCGAGAGTGCCATCTTATGTGTGACCACTTCGTCACATTAACGTGGCTCAAAATGGCGCTTGATGTTAGGCGAGTATTCCAAACCCGTTAACCTTAAAGTACAGTCCAGGTTCGCTTGCACCTCTATGTATACATGCATTATTGAAAATTTAGTTTTATATATTACAATTCCCTTTTCTTGTATTTCATATTAGTTTATTATAGTAAAGTTTTTACTGTAGGCATAAGTTGTACATCTTTTATATAATTGTTTTTAATGTAAAGTGAATAGTTCTGTGAATTTTGTCAGGTTGTTTAAATTATTTGTGAAGTTGAATGATTTTACCGAATGTTTTAGAATGCTCTTTAAACTAAACCAGTACCACGATAACCCAATTTTTCTAACCAAAAATTCCTTAAAAATTGTTTGCCTAACCAAAAATTCCTTAAAAATGAGCTTCTATGCAGCATTATTAAAAATGTACGCTTATATTACATTCAAGTATCATTACCGTAATAATACGCAATTAATCATTCTAGGAAAGATTAATCATTTACTCATTCTAAAAGAGGAAAATCATGATTTTCTGTATGTTTTACATATATTTATGTAAATTTTGCCGTATCGAATTTTTTTTTATTATCAAGGGCCTTAAGATATGCCTGCTAGGTTGTCAGCCTAACACGAAACTCCCTGTGTTTATTTCCCAAACATGCTTGGTTCTCAGTTTATCTACCCACTGAAGGGATGAAAGACTGAATTGGCTTTCCCTAGCCCAAGTCTCGAACCTCAGACATGTGCCTTGAAAGTGTGAAGTGCTAACAGAAATATATAGGGCTTCAGAATGATATTAAAATAATGAGTTTAATTTTATTCATTTTATGGTATGCTATGCATTATTTTCAGGAAATCAGTCTCCTTTTAGTACTTTGTTATAATTGTGTCCAAAAATAACAAGATTAAATTACGCATATACATAATTTTTTGTGTTAAATTATTTCATTTTTCTAGTGAAAAGTTTTGATTTCTGAAGAATTGTAGATAAAATTGCTGTTTGGAATACTCTGAGATAGAATAATATACTCTCAATGGTTTTATTATTTTCTTTTATATATTCAAGGGAAAATTACCAAGTTTTATTCAAAGAGAAAACCAAACTATCTTTGAGTCTAAGGAGCCAATGAAAAAGCTGAGAAAAAAAGTTCAGTCGCTTTTGATTTGTGCGTTTTTGTTAACAAGGTTTCTCTTTCCCTCCAATAGGATTTAATGAGGTGAAAGGGTTGAAGAATGACTTTGTCATGGCTTATCCCCTTGCGGCAGTTGCCTCATTAGTAGAGCCTGTCAGAAGCTTGCTTACACACGCCATTTTTCTGTTACCTCCCTTTGTTAGAGGCGGATTTATTTTAAGGCTACTCACCCGTTCCTAAAGCTCATCCACCGCGTTTCTTTCCTCTTACTTTTACCGTTTTTTCAACGGAGAGTTTCTACAAGAATACTGTCAAAGATGCTTTAGGACAAAACGCGGATGGCTTGATATAAAGTAAGATGTTACAGTTACTGCCTTTTAACTCTAAGAGGAAATTATAAAATGAAAAGTGTTGCCAATAAAATAAGTTACATTTAATGCATTCCTGGAATTATGAAAATTTTGAAATCTTAGCACCTTGTTATAGAAAATTGTGATAAAATATTCAATTTATATTTGTAATAGGCCAATAAATTTAATATAACCAATGAGCTATAAACTAAATTGAGAATTTTTTTATCAATTATGAACAAAAGAGTAATTAATTAATAAAATGTTGAGATATTAGACGATGTATTAGATTCAAACTTAACCTAATTTAAATCAAAATCAAATGATTTGTGTAGTTTTTAACATATTTAACACAAAAGAAATAACGAACATATAATTATTTATGTATATTTTACATTATGTACTATTGGTATTATTTCTTCGGAAGATTTTGCCAAATTTTATGTTACTTTTGTAATGTAAATACTCGATCTTAATTTCCGTTAGTGACGTCACTATTGAAGTAATTTTTTTTTAGCTTGAGTTCTAACCTAATGTGAATTTAAATTCAAATGCGTAAGTTTCAATACTAAAATTTTCTAGGTAAATGCTATAGGCAAAAGATATAAAAAATTATAAAATGAGAACACTTTTCATTAGCAACCTTGAAAATTACAGTACATTCTCCAGTAATACTTTAGATAAAAATTGATAAATATCCTTGGGATACAAGCAAGTTCGCTGGTGTCAACTGTCATCTTTTGATAGAAAGCAATTTAAGATCTTTTGAAAATATAAAATAAGATTTTTACTGTCGTTACGAAAAGGCATTTACTTAAATAAAACAATGATTGATTGAAATTTTTGTGGTAGACATTCTTTTTCTTATTTTCATCTTATTTAGTTTAAACTTTATTTTTTTTTAATTATTTAGAATTATATACAAAACGTTATTCTGAAAATTATAATTCTACAAATCATAAAATTCATAAATGTATATGCTCATGTCAGCACATTGATATAACTGAGATTATAAATCTTAGAGGCAAAAATGTTAAATTGGGATACTTGAAATATTATGTCGGAAATATTGACTTTAAATGCTAATAAACTTTTAATGATGAACATGACTATTATTATTGTCTACTCACATTCCTTTATTTAATAGCTGTAGTTCGTGCTTAAAAAAATAAAAAATAAATTTTGTTATTTGAAATTAAATCGACAGTAGAAAAAAGTCTACAGTAAAAATATAATGAAAACATATTTGAAAAGAATTCAATGGTAAAAATATAATATTTCATGGGTTTGAGAAAATATATATAAAATAAATGAATAAAGTATTTCAAACTCTGATTGCGGGGGAATAACTTGTTTTTTTCACTTGTGTACATAACTGTTTATGATAAGACTATCTACGGGAATTAGAAATTCAAAAGAAAAAAATTCCAAATACAAAGCGAAAGAACCTATACAAGTATTTCGCTTTTAAAAATATTTTTACTTTAAATTAGGAAAAAAAATATGAAAAAATAAAACTTGTAAAATATCAAAATATTAAAATATAAAATCAGTTTATTTATATATACCTAGTAAATATTACCTTACCTTGTAAAGCTGTGTATTAGAGGAACAAACAAGATTTGTAATTTTATAATGGTCTTAAAAATTTCGTAATCTAAATAGTAAAATAAATCTACGGTTCTGAAGTTTTGACTCAAAATAGATGATATGATTATTGTGAAAATAAATATACGGCATATGATTTTATGTTTTTTCTAGAGTAAATTAATCAAAACAAACAATTGAAAAATTATGCTTATTCGAAAGGATTTCAAAAACAATGTATTAAAAATTTAAATTTGAAAAACTCTATTATTAAAAAAATTATACTATATTTCTAGTATATAAAATTCTAAATTAAGAATGGTAAATCATTGATCATATTCATTTCTACTGGAATCAAAACTGTTTATCAAAATATAAGTTTATTTAAGAAAATTTCAATGATTGTTTCTCTCCTAGCCATAACGTTGAATGAAAATTAAAATTCCTCACAAAAAGGATAGAGTTATCAAGAGATGGAATCATAAGTGTTTTAATAAGATTGTGGTTAAAAATGGTTATAATAACTTTAACATAGAAAATTTTTTATTTCTTTTATTTCAGAGACCAACATCTCTCTTTGATGACCGTTGAAGGGTTAATACCATGACTTTTATTTTAACAGTTCATGAATTCCTGTTCCACTTTGGATGTGGTTTGGTTTGGTTTTCTCTCAGTGACCGTTTTTTGCACACTAGGGCTTATTGGACCTATGGTTTAAAGTGCATTCGGAACGACTACAAACATATGTGCCCAAGGTGGGATTCAAATCCAAGAACTGTTGAACAGGAGGCAAGAGCAATAACCCTTCGATTTCCAGCTCAGCGTTTTGGACGTAGATGTTTGTAATGGTTTGGAAAACAAATCAAATTGTTAATTTTCGTCCAACCAGCATTCCTGAAGAAAAATAAATTATTTAAAAAAATTTTTAACTAAGTAAAAATCTATGCTTATATCTATTCAAAAATTTTAAATAATCCCCCTGATTACAATTCTGTAAATTTGAAAACTTGTTGTACTTGAAAAATAAAATTGCAATCATACCTGCATTCTTATCAATGTATGTAGAAAATAAGAAGCTGAAATAAAGTCGATACCATTTGTTTCACTTCTGACGAAGTCATCGACAGATTATTGTGTCGTAGTATTTTTTGGAAAAGATCTTTCATGCCATTGATTTATAACTTCCATTGGACTAAGACTTACAAAAGTGTAAAAAAATGGTATTTATAAACATTTTTAAAAATACAGTATATTTCAAAATCAAGATGTAGTATGGCAAATCAAAAAAATATTGCCATATAAACCATTTAAATAACTAGCTTATTTTGCATTATTAAACAAGCTATTTAGTTTGAATTGATAATATTTTCAAGAAATATTGGAGGTATAATGTGTTACTATATTTCAAATTGCTGTAAACTGTATAGTAAATCTCAATATGTACTTCACAGGACTTAAAATATGATTCTTTCACTGCAGTAATAATAAAAGAGTGAGAGTTTTGCATTAGTGATTTTTAGCACACTTTTAAAAATATTCAATAAGTAAATCAAAAAAGCTCAAAATATTTTTCTCATACGTCCTTTTAATTAAAATTTATTTGATATAGTGAAGAGATTTATTTTTTTAAGATATATAACATAACAGAATAATTTTATAGTTACGTATGATTCACTGTCTTTATTTATTTCAATTATTAAGAGATTCTTAAATTACTGAATGTTAAATAAATACAGATAACATTTAATAAGTATAATAACATATCGAGGAAATCACACACATTTTATCATATATTTTTTTAAAAAATAAAGTTTAAATTTTACTTAACTTATTTTATTATTTTATCATAGATCTTTATTTTTTTCATTTTTATTATTTATCATTTAAATTTAATTTTCGTGTATTTAAAATTACAAAAATTACATGTATATTAAATATAATTTTCATTAAATTAATAAAATGATATTTAATTAATTCTATAATCATAAAAATATTTTTGAGCAATGATTATTAAATTATTTATGGTATTGCTCAACAAAAATTAAAGAAATCTCAATTAAAAATATTCGATTAATTTTTAACTAAATTAATGCACCGAGTATAAAGTAAAAAAAAATAATCTGGAACCCATTTACTAATTTCCACAATTTCTCGTATAAATATTCAAACTAAGGAATAAACTGAAAACCAGACACTATCGATTATCATCATAAATATTCAATATCCGGAACCTCTTGAAATACTCGGAAACAAACTTGAAGATTATAAAGTGTTCCGGGAAGTTTTTAATATTTAAAAATCTATACATATCCCCAGCACATTTGAAATACTGGGCAGATTGATAAATAAACTCATGAGAGCTTCACAAAGAGAGATATAAGAATAAATTTTAAACTTCTCTCTCCGATATATATTTACTTCAAGAATTCATTTCTCCTGATAGAATGCTTCTCTTTTTTACTGCTTCCGCCTTAAATAATTCAAAATGAAAACTTCCCCGAGGAAATAAGCAAGAGAATCTGTAACATCTTCACACTGCCGATCTAATCTTTATCATTTTTTTTTTGTTTTTGCTTGAACTTATGTATATTTTATTCAAAATTCGATACGAAATATCTTACGTGTCAGTAATAATCTTGTGTGTGGGAGAAATACATTTTTTGAAATCTCCATACTTTAATTTCTTCGCATTTGTGAGCAGAAGATTTTATAATATGTCTGTACAGATGCAATGCTGAATAAGTTGTTTTGTTTTGTATCGCATAATTATTAGCGAGACACATTTATCTTAGGCTGCACTTTATGAAACAAAATAAAATTCATATTTTACAAAGTTTGTTTTTAACGCTTCAAATAAAATTCATACATTTGTATAAAGGAAATTTGAAATGCACACAATATAAATATATGAATAAGTGATGGTAATAAAATAACATTCCTATTTAGGGTTATCATAATTTCTTTCCATTTAACTTAAACGTGCCATTTAAAACAAAATGAAATGCATAACTTATAAACTTATTTTTTACAATACCAATGCATATTGTACAACGCAAAATAGAACTTCAAAATTCCCTTATGTAGTTGACGGTAATTAAAAACTTGCTTTGTATCTATCATAATTATGCTTTTAACACAATAATGCAGGGCTACAGAGTTTAAATCAAAATGAAATATACAGGCTAAATAATTTCAACACTGTGTAATGGACATTCTAATTAGGGAAGTACATAGCGAATTAATTTAATATCCACCACTTGTATTGTCTTTAGGGAGGAATCTTCGCTCAGAATGTGCAATATTCTCATGATGCTTGAGAGAAAATACGGAAAATTCCCAAGCAGTGTCATTTCCCATGTGATTTGCTTGCAGAAACACAATATTCACTTGAAATTATACAGCAGTGGCTGGGATCAGACCCATGAACTTGTACTCTAAAAACGCTGTCGTACTACTGAATCACAATGAGCTTGTCGAGAGGACATTCTGTAGAAATTGTAAGGCACATTGTATAACTGATGAAAATTAAAAGAAAAATTCTTCCTTTTGCTTTATATCGATCATGATTACACTTTAGCCATGAAACATATACTCCGTATTTTAAAATAAAAGGAAGTATACAATCAGTCTATATTATGCATTACTTATACATTGTATTACAGAAAATTAATCATGAATATGAAATCAATTAATTATATAATTGGCACTATAGGTGCAGCTAAACAAACGATTCAAAGTGCAAATGGAGTGGATGAGGCAGATTGAGTAATATATAAGGAAATGAATGTGTTGAGTAGAGAACAATAATATTGTTCTACTTTAGTTTGTGGTTTTTCTCTTATCAAAAAATATGAGATAGTGTTTCAATATAGATTAAATCTTTAATTTATGATCAAGCTTTACTTTCTATTTTGCAACTGAAACTGCTATTTAATGAGGATACTTTTATATTTTTTCTGATACATTTATCTATAGTAATCAAATATTTTAAACATAACAAAATATAGCTGCTTGTAAAAGTTTGAATAATAATTTGGACAGCTAAATGTTTTAATAATTGTATTCCTCACTCATATATTAAGCCTGAAATGCCACGTAAATCTTTACATCTGTTAAAAATAAAATAAGATTGAAATAATCATATTAAATTCATTGCATTTACTTTGTTAAGAATGAAGCAATAGCTTGTTTGAGGTCAAATATCTTATAATGCTGCTTTCTGTTATGTAAATGTCTCATAACGAGTTTATGTTGTTTGGATATCTATACATAATACTAAATACATTAGATAGGATATCTTTTTTTAACCTGACACCCATCTTTGGCATCTCTGCCATTAGTTAACTAGCAGCTCTAAAAATAAACGACAAAGCATAAAATAACTGAAATTTATCATTGTTCAAGAAATTTTAAAACAATGGGTAATACCTCAAGTGGTCATCTCTATGTCTCTTCAATGGCAAAGAGAGCAAGTATCCGAATCTTTGATTCCAAGAAGATGTAACTGCTTCTGCAAATAGTCATGTCCAATAAGCAAATAGAAGCAAGCGGCTCCAACTGATCGAGGCAAGTAGCTGAGGATTACTACTTTCGTTGAGCAAGTCTCTAAATTTCTTACTCACACCTGCTTCATTATATAAGAAGGTTCTAGTAATCTTTAATTTACATTGAATAATTTTTCAATGTTATGGCGTGGCAAGGGAAAGTCAGGTTTTGACATGACTTATCCTGCTTTAGCAAGCTTATTAGCTCATGGTTTCCAAAAATATCACATTGGTTGGGATTCCACTGGAGTGCACTGCTTTCTCTAGAATTTTTTAAGTTCAATTAATGTGTGCATCAACATTATATCTTGAATTTGTACGTGAAAAAATAATAACTTGAGAATCGATAAAAGACTCAACATTGCGTTCAGAACAACTTTCCAATCTATCGATCGCAAAAGATATTTCCTGTATCTCATAGTAAATACTGTCACAATATTTTCTTATAGGATAACTAATACAAAAAAACTTCATTAGGCTCCTGCTCTAGAATTTTTAATTTTACCTTCTGGGAGCCATCTATGTAGAAATGGAGCCATTTTTCAAGAGAATTTCAGTAATATATAGTAGCAAGAGCAGCACATTTTAAATCACCCTCTATAAAAGACCTTTTTATCAACACTCCAAACAAGATCCAGGTTGCCCTGCAACATTATTTGGCATAATAAGGTTATGTTCCTTTGGAAAAATTTGGCGAGGAGTGTAGGAATATGGTAAGTGTCATGAAGATAATGTGTGAGTGAACAGAAGAAAAATAATAAATTTATGAATTTGCAATCTTTCATTTGAAAATTCATAATAGTTTAGGACATATTGTTTCTCCTTATCAAGGTAACTTCAACAAAGTTTAGGATACTTCTTTGGTTCTAAATCTTTCTGGAGTTCCTTAGTAACTATAGGGGTGATTAATTCCCACCAGTGTTTAAATACAACATGCTGTTTGGTAAAGTTTTTAGCTTATTTTTTTAACAGAAACTGAGGCATTTATAAGAACTTCATTTCCATATTCAACAACAGTTCAGCTATATAATAACGCATTTATAGGTTGTTAACAAAATGACTGAAATTGAACCCAAGTGACTCCAGATAAACATTTTATCAGCTTAAATATCGAGTATCAACAGCTAATCGATATGTTTCTTCCAAATAAGTATAGGCTTTAAATGAGTGCTCAAGTAAACCGTGTCAAATGTCCGAGATAAATACTTTATTATATTGAAGTTGTATGTATCTTTACGGTTGTTTACTGAGAGAAAACAATTGGAAATTGGCTTATTCAATATTATTAGACATTGTTCTCATAAGGCTAATCATAAAGAATAGGTAAAGTCTGTTGAAGCACACACTCCTAGACAAAAATACCACATCTTATAATACTTTTCACCACGTCATCAGCAATCAATAAAATACTTATACTACGAATAAGTTTAGGAATATGATCGGTCTATTCATTATATAACTATTAAATTAAAAATGATTGGCGCCAAATTCTCCTTGGGGCAGATCCTGATTGGTTTATCAAAATCCAGGTAAAAAATAGTGCTATACCTAATACTAATAAAATTGTGATCAAGACAACTGTTAATCTATTTATAAAAGTGACCAGACACGTTGCAAGATATTAGTCTTTTATGTAATCTAGTTCCCAAACTCTGTCAAAAACATTTTTAAAGTTCACAAACAAAAAAAGGGTACTTTACTTTCTCTGAAATCCATCCTTTATTGCTTGAGATAAGTAGATAATTTGTTCAGAAGTGCACCTGTGTTTCTAAAACTTTTATATGCTAAATGAATCAGCACTGTAGAAACCACAAACGTTCTATTGATAATTTAGATTTTCCATGAATAAAAATTGTTGATGTCTGAAGAATTAAAACAACTTCGTCTTAAAAGTTGAAACTAGCTTCATGTGGCATTATTAGATATTATCTTTATTAACTCTATATATTTCCTAATTATGATTGATTCAGAATAAAATTTGCAATATTTTATTGATATATTTAATATTTTTTCTAACTAACAATGTTTTCAATTAGGTTATAATACTTATTATAAAACTTCATAATATTACAAAATATCCATTACAATTGTATTAAAACTCAAAACTATCAATTTTTGTCAACATGAACAAGCATTGACAACATTAATCATAGTTTTTTTCTTTACATAATTTTTCATCAAAAACCCTATTTTTTAATAAATAAAACACACACAATCCAATCAAATGCAAAATAATGTAAAAAGTTT
Organism: Latrodectus hesperus; assembly: GCA_037975125.1. Lineage (NCBI taxonomy): Eukaryota > Metazoa > Arthropoda > Arachnida > Araneae > Theridiidae > Latrodectus > Latrodectus hesperus. The sequence goes on along the minus strand of CM075856.1, from coordinate 103,025,066 downwards.
TATTATACTACAAATTACTGTGAATCATTTGGAGGCAAATAAATTTAATTATTCAATTTGACTTTCATCATGATTTTTTTATTAGGAATGCCCAAATTTTCTCAATGGTAAGTCAAGTCAGCTTTTTTAATAAATTCTATGATAAATGATGAAGCCTTCATTATATATTTCTCTACTTTACATTTGATAAATAGCTTCTTAATAAAGGAATTCTTGCAGGCATTACTTCTACATAAAAGAGAAACACATACTCAAAATCTGAGAAATAATGATATACAAATGTCAACTATCCTCATAAAAACTATTCCACTCATCCATATCTGGCTCTAAATAGCAAGGTGTATAATAGATTGATTTTATTTGATATTTGAAATGCGCTTTTAATATTTCATTTCTTTCTTCATTTAAGTTATTAAATTTTGTTTATTTTTTTAATTTATCACGATTTGCAATATATTCAATTTTATGTTATTGATAAAATTATGAAATACTAGTTAATTATGAAATAGTTATTGCATTGAAAAGAAGTGTATGTTTTTACCGAACATGATGCCTGTGAAATATTATGAGGAAAAAATCTTATCAGTTATATTATGTGCATTAAAAATTAAAAGATAGAATTCACTTTGTTTGTGGAACTTATCTCTATCTTATCTTATCTCTATTACAATCAATTCAAATAAATTAAAGTTTTTTGTGATATATATATATATATATATATATATATATATATATATATATATATATATATATATATATATATATATATATATATATATATATATATATATATATATATATATATATATATATATATATATATATATATATATATATATATATATATATATATATATATATATATATATATATATATATATATATATATATATATATATATATATATATATATATATATATATATATATATATATATATATATATATATATATATATATATATGTAATATATATTTGTAAAGGCACTGGTAAGCTTATTTTGAAGTTCTAAACCAAACAACACTAAATGAGCTTCTTGGAATGATTTGTTTATCGTTATTGGTGGCTGGTTCATGCTAAAACTGTTTTGGGTTGCAATGTCCTTCAAGTGAAATGATACCTCCTAGGTTGGCAGGCCAAGTATTGATGGCATTCTGCTTAATTCTCGCTTCAAAACCATGAAGACTCAACGTGGTTTCATCTATCTAACTGGTAGAGCCAAACTCAGGGAAGCATGCTGGTGAAACAACTTCCATTTATATTCATTACCTATATTCTAAATTTTACATGAATTTAAGCTAAACTAATATCAGTGGCACGACTACCTATGCTGGGAACAAGGCCTACAGTGCCCATATATATTTTTCATGATCTAGAGCCTTGGGGTGCGAAGGATCAGCCTAAGGCAAAACCCCTAATATTTAGGTTCTAAGCACGCTTGTTACTTTGTTTATCTACCCACTGAAGAGATGAAAGGCTGATTTATACAATTTTTTACTTCTAACATTTACACAAGTTAGCAATATTACCAGATTTTATACTAACATAATATATTACAAAATACAAATCTAATCGTATCATTACATAAGATATTTAGAATATATAATTATTTGCCATCAATTGTTCCCTGGTAAATATTGTACAAAATAAGGTTAAGAAGTAACGCATATTATTTGAGAAAATTTTAAAATAGACTTCAATTGATCCTTCAAATTTTTTTTCAAAAATTTTGTAGCCTTTTTTTTTAGTTTAGTGAAAAGTGGGAAAAAAACTGCATTTACATCCAAACATATAAGTAAAATATCTCACATGCCCATTAAAACGTAGGATATTCTGATTAAAAATTATTAAAAACTTAAATAATTTAAATAATTCATTATATTTATTTGATTATGTAGAAAAGCAATCAATAATTAGTCACAAAATCTTGAACGTTTTTCATTCTGAACAATTTCTCACAATACAAGTTTCTATAATTTCCTTAATTCACCATGCTACTTTCAAGAATCTATATTTAGCAATAAAATAGCATTCAAGTGCTAATTCAGTAATGATATCATCGTCTATCACACAACGGGAATCTTTATTTCTCCAATTTTACTCACACAGCCACCTTTAATACATTACATAGAAAAATAAATAATATAATTAGAAAATCTTCATTTTAAATCTTAGTTTTCTTTTTTAGTAAGGAATGTGCTAGATATGGTTGAAAGTTACCGAATTACTCTTCATTTAATAATGAAAATTGAATAAATGTTTTGCTGATTTATATTGACAAATTTTTCTTTAAATCTAGCAAAAGAATTTTATATTTCGTTTTCGTAAGAATAATTAAACATTTAAATTCATTTGTAATTTAATTTGGTCACAAAAAATAAAGTTATTATTTATTTTTTAATGTTTGCTTTCAAATACATTCGTTTATAGATTTGAATCATCTACTAACGAATGAGAAATTTTAATTAAATATTTTAAATTTTTAAAGAATGATACTTAATTAAAATTTACATAAAAAATTTATTCTAATTTATTTAATTCAACTGTGGTATCTACCTGAGAAGGCTTTAGTAATAGCCAACAGTCATTTAGCTCGCATCGGAATTAATAAAATATGAAACTAACGATATGACTTTTAATAAGTATTGTATATTCGACACGTATTGTTAAAAATTTAATGCAGATTAATAAAAAGAACCCAATGAAAATCTGTAGGGTATTATTGATTTATAAATAACGACAGATTTTATTCCATTCTGAAATTCTTTGTTATCTTGTATCTCTTGTATTGTGTAAATGCAAATATTATCGAAAACCAATAAATTCCTTCTTATTCAAAAGTAGATTTAGATAAATATAAAGTATTTCAATATCCTTTACTCACTCCTTTTATTGAATATGAATGCAATGAAAAAATTAAATGACAAAGGAAATAATTTCCCTCATCCGAGAGCAAGAAATATATCTATATAATATTGTGTAAGTCAAAAGAGTGATTTACATTGATTACTAGAATAGTTTTATATCATTTTATGTATGAAATGAAATGATTGATGTTTATCGCGTACTTTTTTAAAATAACTGTAATTTTCTCCTCAAGAAGGTTTTGTTGGTAGTAAAATCAAGGTTATGAATGTATATAAATGTAATCGTTCTACAATAGATGTCTAGACACAATGACCTTTGAGGAAGTGAACAAGCAGATTTCTTCGCAAATAATGGTGGCAGTTACGGTTTATTACAACATATTCATGCAGATATTACATATTGGTGGATAAATTGTTTCAAAAATTTATATTTAATGCCACATTTTACGAGGCCATGTGGATTTAAGAATGCATAGGCATAAGTCTTTTGTCTAATTATTTTCCAAGATGCAATGATGTTAAGAATTTCAGCCTATCTGAAGGACAAGATTGCATTATTGCCTTCTATACTGCAAATTTAAATTTCAAAAAGAAAGAGTTAAAAAAATTATTCGATGACAATTAACATACATAATTTCATAAATAAAATTTCGTACAATTTTTAGTAAACAAAGAATATTTAACTTATTTAGCGTGTGTAAAAAAGTGTTAATTTTAAAATGCTAATTCTAAAATTTTAATTTCAGCAATAAGCTATTATTGAAAAAAATTTCAGGTATTTAACGTAATATTATTAAATAAATAGATTGCAATAAATTTATCATTTAAAATCATTCTACTTGAATACAAAATTTTTAGAGCATACTTTTGTAATTTATGATATTTATAGTTTATATTCGCATAACAGTATAATATTTATAGTGGTGGTAATTAATTTACATAAATTTCTTTATAATAATGCAATGTAGATTGCATAGCAATATTTTTCTAAGTCTAATAAATATACACACGTTCCAAATAAATTCAAGTATAACATACACATTTCTTACATAAAACAAACTTACAAAACTGAAATTATATATTATATATATATATATACATATACATATATATATATATATATATATATATATATATATATATATATATATATATATATATATATATATATATATATATATATATATATATATATATATAGTACTTACTGTAGTAAATTTCTAAATGTGATGTAGGAAAATGCTCCTAAGATCCTGATGTTGTATTAAACCATCTTCACAATACTTACTAATTTGGCAAAATCAAAAATTATTGAATTTAATAAAATATTATAATTTATTTTAATATTTTATAATATAATATAATTTAATAATAATTTAGTATAAAATTTATTTCATGTTGATTTCGTCTTCTCCTAAGCTTTATCTTTCGTCCCTTAATTCAGGAACTCAAAAATTAAATAAATTAATAAATGTAAAATTTTAGTTTGCTTTTGCTTTCAAAAATCTTTTTTAAGTCCTTGAAATCTGGGTATGTGGCTGACAGTTGACAAAGTTAAAAAAACTGAAAAATTGAATAAAACTTAGTGATATTTTATAATCCTCAGAAAAAATAAAATTTTCTTTTATGTGATAATTTTGGTTGCTGTTTTCAAGTACTTGAAATCTGTGTATATCAAATGTTGCTCAACATATAGTTTTATACTCTATTCATGAATTTTTTTTTTGAAAACGCAATTAAAATAATGATTTTTATAATGTTTCTTATGTTATCATAAATTATTTCTACTTTTGTGGATTATTTAAAATTAAAATAATATTAAGTTTCTCATTTAAGCAATTGTTAGTGGGAAATATTTTAATCTGGCATTAATGCTAAATTTAAATAAATAAGAATTTCTGTTTTTTTATTTATTATTCATTTATTTACTTATTTTTTTGGCATTATCAATTAATTTGTCAAACTTTACCAATTTTGTTGCAAACCGTATCAAAATTAGTTTTAGAAAAATAGCACATTTGTTTTTTTTTGTAATTAATATTTAATTTACTTTAAAAAACTTCCATAAGTTATGTTTCTTAATATGTCACAAATTGTTGATAATTTATTTTCTTAACATACTAGGTAAACGTTAAAAGTTATCGTATTTTTTTATTTTGAGTTATATTTCTTTATTAATTGGACCTATGTATAGTGAAATTCAAAGGTATGGTTTTGCTTAAATTTATATACTTAAATATTTCATGTCATTATATTTTTTATTAATATTTTCTTCTTCAGTTTGTGTATTTTTGAAACCATTATTATTCTCAATAAGCTCTTTTTTATATTATTGCATTTAATTTTTGAAAAAATTAAATGCAATTTCTTTAAGTTTTTAGTAAACTATCCAAGTAAAATTTTGTATTTTTAAAATGAACTTTAAAGGAACATATTTGCATTTATCAATAAATTAGATATAATTTATAACTACTAACTGAATTGCTTAGATGTATTTGTTTCTCAAGATCATAATTTAAAAGTTAAATATTCTTAAGTTTTTCTTATTTCATAAAATTTAAATAAATTTAATTAATTAATTATGATTTTATGTTTTTATTTAATTACTTATTTTTGTGTAACATAAATTTTATCATATTCCAATTCAATAACATTCATAACAATGATTAAGTTCTATTAGCGTAATAAATTCATTACTTTGTTTCACATTTCTAATAATTTTAAGTTGAAATGTGCATTTGAAATAATATTAGAAATATTTCTTTGAGACTTTGACAAATTCTGATTTTTAAATAAATAAATATGATTAAATAAATATATTAATTGTGAAATAAGTTCATGATAAAATTCTACATCCATTGTAAATTGAAATGGTTTGTTCCATTTCACTTAAATTTGTTTTAATTAATAGAAGATTTCTAGAAATATTTTTTGTATTTCTACATAGTTTATATTTGCGTGCATATTCTATATAAATAAAAATAAGACTTAGTTAAATTAACAATATGCACTTCTGTCCAACAAAAATACAGCACTGAATAAACAGATCTATCACATTAAAATATATCTGTGAGAAAATATGTTATACAAGGATCAAATGATTTAAATTACAGCCTCTTATGTGAAGTTTAGGATATGAAAAAATCTGTAATCACCATCTAAGCTGCAGAAGAAATTGTACCTGCCATTTATTCGAGACTATGTTGTTCCTATGCTGTACCATACTGTTAGGTAATTATCAAACATAATACTAGGGATTTGCTTATATGAGCTTAATGCTTCAAAACAAAACAAAATCTAGTAAGATGATTACAACATGTTAAACAGGCTGAACCTTATTGTAAGTGCATCTAGACTGTGCCATACTGTTAGTGCACCTGTTATTGCTGGCTATAACATCTGCAACACGCCTTAGCCCTAGAATCAAAGAGGCCTTGAATGTGCCCTTTTGGTATAGCAGTTCATTTGGTTTCGACATATTTGCAAAATTTATCAGCTGTTGATATGTGCAAATGCTGCGTAAGTGTGGACTACACACTTTCAATTGATGCTCCAAAACATTATATAACTCGTGTGGTCATGCCTTTTCCTGAAGGAATTAGACTGATGAAAAAAGCTTTACTTATATAAGAATAAAGGTCTACGGCACATAAGAATGTAACGCTGACAGTTCTATGTATCAACAAAGCTTGTTATAGGTATGAAGAGGTGAAATCCAGTACCATTCTAAATCATGATACACGTACAGGACCAGACACTCTATTCAGCCATAACCAAAGTCGAATGATAGAAATAAGTACCGAATGATACATTACAGACTAAATCCGTTGTACTTACGCCCGTGATTTGTGTGAGTGTTTCCTCAAGGACATGCGCACAATATGATTGTTATAAGTTCATTGTTGCAACGACGTCGGTGTTTTCTGTACGGTAACGTAGCTGACACTGCCTGAATCCAACGATCACAGATACACATCACAGTTACTTAATTTCATCATCAAAGAGTTTTCCCAATTTCTCTTCAGGATAATATGCAATCCTTATAGATTACTATTTATCTTCACACGAACTCAGAAACTTGTTGCTTGATGTATTATGTTAGATATAGTTAAACAGCTTATGCAAAAAAGTAAATAAATAAATGATATAAAATTAAAAACATGAAAAGATAGTTAAAAAAAAAGATATAAATCTGCAATCGCTACTCCTTTAAATTACACTTTCTGGTGGTGCAATATTATGCCATATTGTACGTGTGCACTGTAATGCGAATAATTTTTTTCTCATTATAATAAATGCATAATGTTAATTTCACATAACTTGCATACTCTCACTCGTATGTTGTATTTTGGAAAGCCATCAGTATGGTTGAGGAACTTATGCAGACTCTATTACATACACACTCACATTTATATTATTTTCATTTAACATATTATTTTTAGATATTTTGTAATCGTAAAAATAATTGTAATTGTTTTTTAATTTAAATTAATTAAACTAATATATATATATATGTATATATATATATGTATATATATATATATATATATATATATATATATATATATATATATATATATATATATATATATATATATATATATATATATATATATATATATATATATATATATATATATATATATATATATATATATATATATATATATATATATATATATATATATATATATATATATATATATATATATATATATATATATATATATATATATATATATATATATATATATATATATATATATATATATATATATATATATATATATATATATATATATATATATATATATATATATATATATATATATATATATATATATATATATATATATATATATATATATATATATATATATATATATATATATATATATATATATATATATATATATATATATATATACATACATATATATATATATGTATGTATATATATATATGTATAAAATTCTCAGGCACACCTGCATATTGGAAATTTTGTTCATGATACATATAATATTCTCCTAAATCCCATTACTCTAAAGAATATTACAATAAATAATTTCTCATCTTTTATGGAAGCAGTTTTTAATTTAAATGTAAAATGTCGCATCTGACACACAAATTCTTGCACATAAAATCAGTTTATGAATAAAACATCAAATACTTTGTTACAAAGATATTACTTTACAATAAGTTTACTTTAGAAAAGTTACGAAAACAACAAAGTTGAATAAAGTAGCCTGAAATACTTCAGGTGCATCAACAAAATAAAATGCATACAATAAATATTTAAAAGTTTATAAAAATTATTACTATAGATCATAGGTTAAAAGTTTTATTTATTACTATAGATATTACCTTATTTGAATTCTAATTTAGATAAATAATTTTATATATTCGATACTTATGTGCGTTAGACTCCCTTTTCAATTAATCTTTTTATAAATTATTTCACATTATAATGTAAATATAGAATGTTCGTTTCAGTGTTTTCTAGTTTTAGAGATGGTTTGTTTTATGTCCCACTTTTCAGCCTTCAGGAATGTTAGTGCCTACATGTTAAAAAAGGGGTAAATAGTGACTGTTTTACCTTTATGCAAACTATTTTGCAAAAGATTAAATACTTAATATTGAACAAAATGTTTAATTAATAGTTAAATGCTTAACAAAACATTTCTCATTATTACATAAGTTTTTTTATATCTATTATGTAAATGGCTTTGGTGTTTTTAGATTATTAAGATATGTAAATAGCAGCTATTATTCAAGAATTATTCAAGATATATTTTATTAATTATTTTGTAAAACTTTTTATATTCTTGAACTTTTGTGAAATGCTTGTTATAGGGATTTCTAAAAGTGATAATATTTTGTTGTATTTTTTAGGTTTTTAACTTGAAAGTCTTTGGCTTTATTTACATTGTTATAAAATGCAGTTAGTATATAAATATTAATACCAACAATATTATTTACATTGACATATTGCAGATGCTGGTCATTGTAATCAGGCTCATTTTGGTGTATAAACTTAGATTTAAAATAATGAGAATCTTGATTTCATTTCTGAGCAATGGAAATAATTTACAGTCCCATATTTATAATAATTATAAATTCAATCAAGTAATCAAGAATATGTTACAGTTAAAAAACGTTTCTTATTTATTTTCATAATGATTTTTTATGGAAGAAATGTAAAAAATAATCTCACAAAAAAAGACAACTTAATTGAATATTTTACCTAATGAAAATGAATTCTAACAATAAGCTATCTTAAATTTATGAATCAACAATTAATTCTTCTAGACAAACATAAATATTTATAAAATATTCTTAACATTTTTTATAATTTCCCGGACTCATAATTATATTTAAAACAGATCATGTCAATGACATATACATCTATTTAAAGTGTTTGTATTTTTAAGTCCGGTTAAAATTTAAATATCATTAATTCACATATTAATATATTAAGACCTAAATATAAAATTAATTAACCATAGTTTTAATCTTAAAGCAAAAAATTATATTTTGTTTCCTTATCTTTTAATAGAATTTTTATTTCATTGTTGCATTTGATAAAAATGATACTTTTTCTCAATAAATTATTAATCTCCCAAACAAAATAACTGTGTCCAGACTTCTTAATGATTTCTCATAGTGAAACTGTTTCTATCTATATTATCATACATTTCTTCCTTATATTGAAGGCAATAAACTTTTCTTGATAATCATCATAAAATAATAGAAGCATCATATGAGAAGAAATATATCATTTGTGCTTTTATAAATGTCTCTCAGGATATAAAATCTATTCAACATAATGTGCTTACATTTAGAATCATTAAAGCTGAAAGAATCAGGAAACTTTTGTGAGGGAAATTTTCCAGTTAAATTGAGACACTTATCTGAAGAGCCAGTCATTATTGGGAAGGAATTCTCGAAGGAATTGCTAAGCTTTTCTTGATCTAGATATTACTCATCAGAAGATTTGTGTAAGGAAATAAATGATATCGTTAAAAAGCAATATTAACAAAACGCGTCTAATTGCAAATACTCTTATATGTATGCTCATAAACACATAAACGGGAATTCCATTGAGTAAATTCTCTTAATACAATAATTTTAAATGAGAGAATATCTTCTCAAAGAAATTTCAAACTAAACAGTGACAATTTGAAGTAACAGTATTTTGTCTGTTTTGTCTTAATTAAGATTTATGACACAAAATATAGAGTCAATACATCATATTCATTAAATACCCAGAGAAAATGAAAATGAAATATTAATTATAAGCAATAATAAAGTGTTCGTAAAAATGTTGTTGTTGTTGCATGCTCCCAAAGGCCAGCAGTGCTAGATCGGGTCCATGACGCTATACATTCTACAATAATCCAAAACCAGAAGAAGGTCGTCAACTGAGTCCTGCCTGGAGAGCCCCAGGCACTGAAGGATATGTTCAGGCGAAGCCTGCTCGGTAGAGCAGTTAGTACATGCTTTCAAAGGTTCGGGAACCCTCAGAAAATTTTAGGATTTTAAGATGCCCACTTCGAAATTGGACGAGAATAGTTCGTTCCTGATGACCCAAGTCATTAGTCAAGGAGCTTCCAGGACGGAAACTTTGGTAGTTCGTAACAATTGATAAGCTTAATTATATAATTGTTTATTTAAATTTTACTTTGATGGTAAATATTTAACAAAATTATCATATGTGTAATATGCGTTTATTTTTTAAATTTTTTTGGTTTAATATCGCCTTTTGGAATGTATTTATGCTAAAAATCTGTCTTTAGTATTTTTTGAAATATAATTGCTGGGAATAATATTTTCTCAACAACAACAATAGTAATTATTAAAAATATTGAAAACAGTATTTAAAAATACTGTTATACAACTATTTGATAAATATGAAAAATACATGTACTTTTTAGATTAGTGATTATTTTATTTTTGTTTTATTATATCTTAAAATATTCACTGAATACATATTCTTACTTTTTCATCCATCATAATAATAGTTATGTGTGACAACTCACACCCTGAAATGTGCTCATCAGCAGCACTGTCTGTAAGCGGTTGGAACATTTAGTAATTTGATGCAGCTTCTGATAATTGGCGCAGTATATCCATTTTGGAACTTGCGTCATAAAACCCAACCAACCAAGCATCTTCTGATAATTCCACTTCGAAGTCGTAGGTTGAAGTATATTGAAATAACTAACTGAACATCTCAGAATACCATGTCTCTTCCGAATTTTACAAAATAGATGAAAGTGCACCGTTAACCTGCTTTTGTGGAAACTGGTATTCCAACCCCATACCCCCAGACCAACAGGATATTAAATTATATCATTCTCTAAACTTAATACTTTTTACACTTCATGCAATGGTAAAACATGAAATGACAAGAACTTTGCTGGTCACCTTATCTATTTTTAGCATCTGCAAAGGAATGTGCGTGAGAGACATTAGAATTTTTTTTATTTCGCATATATTATCCAAATACATTTTTGTAAAAATTAATATTCACACTTTATCTCATAATGATTGATTCTAATATTGAAATGAACTAAGCCCACAAATGTTTGGCTGATTTCAATAAAAATGTATGAAATGTAAGTTGTGATGATCATAAAATAAGCAGAATATAATTTTTATGCTTAAACTAAAATTCAATAGTGGTAACTGAACTAAACATAGTATAAGTGTTTGTTAATTTAAAATGGAAATATTGACTTTCAGAAAGCTGCATTCTTTTTTTGATTGTCCTTTTTCTTTTAAAATACAAATGTGTATAGAATTGTCTCTTTCAATGAAGCAAAATGCTATATCATATGAAATAAGATTTAGAATTTAAATGTTTTACTATTGTCTTTTTGAAAATAAGAGGAATTTGTTGTGATTCCACTTTTTACATCAATGGCATTATTATGTCAATAAAATAATATTTTTGATTGATTCCTTGATTCCTTCCATGATTTACAGCGGATTAGATGTACTTAGCAATTATTGACTAGTTTTTTGTTTTCTATTATTTATGCTTAATATTAAATACATATAATATATTTATATATAATATATATAATAATAAATAAATAAATGAATTAAAAATAATAACAATAAATTTATGCTTAATGCTTCAAGCATAAAAAAGTATCGTATATGGTTAATTTTTTAGCAGATTTAAAATAATGTACTTTCTATTTCGGTTTATTTATCACCCAGTTGGCTGCCGAATGTTTCGCATTTTGCCCTTTAGTTTAAGCGTTTGTAGGTTCGAAAAGCACATTGGATATGGATATAGTGGTTTTCAATTCATTTTAAGCTGTGTTTCATTCTAACTAGTATTTATTAAGCGAAAATAACCTTTAAGTGACAAAGAATTTAAATTAGTGATACCATGTATAACGATGTTAAACTAATCTAATTTAAAGTGTCACTATCTATTGATGAAATGTGTATCATTAACAAATTAATGTTATCTATTGAGAAATTTATTGCTAAGTCAGAAGTCATTTCAGAAATTATATTTCAAATTATGTTTTGTCAAATAAACAGTTATCTGTTTTTCACTTTATAAACAATTAGTGTGTTGCCACAATCAGCTATAGCAAAATTTAAAAACTGAGAAATCTCAATTTTTAAGCTTCCTTCATTTAATACTACTAGAAATTAAGTATTCTCTTTTAAAATGTCAACATTTTAACATAAGGAATATGTTCTACAAAAACGCTAGTGTAACAGAAAAGTTAATTTCCCACGAGAGACTACAAAATGTTATCGCATTTACAAATTAAAATTGACACATTATTTTTAAGTATGCAACAGGTTAATTAAAAGGTTTAAGTTCACAAATGTGTTTAATCTGGTCCTTATTAGGTACTACATCTCAACTTTGATTTTTGGTGCAAATTAATTATTACCCACCATTATGGTCTAATAAAGATTAATGGCAAACTCGCATAGAATGTCAAGCAATTACCCATTAAAAGCAATCATCAATTTATATCCTATCTAAACAAAGACAAATTACTCAGTGCACTTATTTGAACTTTGTTTATCTTTTCTTAAAAAAAAGAGAGAGAGAGATGTCCCCTTGAAGGATACTTTGCCCTCCCCCAGCGCGAGAGGGCCACTGGCAAAATGATAGAAGGTCGCCATCATTCATAAGAAAGTGGGTAAGAGGGGAAGGCGCAGAAAAGACTGATGACTCAACAATCTGAAAGACGGAAAAGGCAGGAAAAAAAGTAGGAAGGAAGGAAAGGCGTAGGTAGGAAAAGAAGAGGGATTAGAATGCTATAACTAGCCGATTGAATACATATGACGTAGATTAATGATCTGGCATTTATCATGGTTATGTTTTTTCTTCTCCTATAAGAAGTGGTGTCGAAGATGTCATCGAAATGTGCTGTCAAATTTTAGAGGTCCAAAATGCAGTGGCATATATATTTTCTGACTGAAAAGAACGTTTCATATATAGAATGATTCTTTCGATATTATAAAGGAAATCAGCGCTTAGTATGCACAAAATGATTTACTTTGGAAACGTTTATGTATTTGTTAAGGACCATATAATACTTAAATTCTATTTTTTAAACAGAGTGCAAAACATTTGTTTTTATTTAAATAAAAGTTTCTATCTTTAAAGAAACAAATAAAATCCTTCTATTTGTAAATTAAATCGTTTAATTTTTGAATACAAGTATCAAATAGCAAATGAGATCCCTTTATTAAAATAAATGATCATTTGCTAAAATAGTTTGCTTAATACCGTTGCAAAGAACCTTCCATGAAGACTCTTTTTGTATTTGAAGTGTATAAATCTTTTGTATTTTATAAAAAAATGTTTTTTCGCCATGGTTTTATCTATAAAAAATACATTAAAATGATGATAAAAAGTGCGTTACATTTTGAAACATTTTAGGACTTAACATGATGATTAGGTATGTATTATTGTCAAAATTTGTTTTATTTAAGTAGAGCCAAAGGTGATAATGAAATTTACATCACATCATTGTGGTCAAAATTGCTGAAACGTTTTTAGATTTTGATGGAAAAGGGAACTTTATTCAGAAAAACCACTATAATCTTTATTTTAAATTGTGTAAAGTAGCATTAAATTGTGTTTATGATTGTCAAATTTTAAATAACACTTCATACACTTTTTGTGTTACGAGATATACAAATTACTTATTTTTCTTTTATATATATATATATATATATATATATATATATATATATACATATATATATATATATATATATATATATATATATATATATATATATATATATATATATATATAACTCTCAGATATTCACAGATTATATTTACAACTTAGTTAAGTTTTAATTTATAATTAGAGTTTCATTAATTGTGATCTGACTCTTGCTTAAATATTTCTATTGAACACGTACTGAAATGATGTTTTACAAATGTTAGATTGAAATTAATCTTTTAAGTCATCTCAACGTTTTAATTAAAATGTCATAACACGAATATTTAACTATCGTAAGCTTAGTTTAGACTTGGAGAAAATGAGATTATACATGGAATTAAATTAAAGTTTTGAATCATGATTCCTATATACCGGATTTAATAACAAAATACTTGTCTTTATGATCTAGAACTTCTAATTTATTTCATTTCAATTGAATAAACATTACTTTATATATTGCATTAACATAAATTCAAAAAAGTTTTTATTAATTAATATTAAATTTGCAACTGTTAATATAAGGAAACATTTCATGTAATTTTCACGATTGTTTTTGGTTTTTTACACTTTTCTGAATATTATAATTTAATATAAGGTATAAAAAAGAAAGCAAAAATGCTTATAATTTAAGATTTATAAACTCAGACGAATTTGCAACTGGATGTTACATCAAATGCTACATTTGAAATATTTAAATTATAATATTGCTATCGTTTATTACTTTGAGAATGATAATTATATGCAATTTAGTATGTAAATGTATTCACCTTGGCATTTGGTTCATGTTCTATAGTTGATTTATTTAGCTGAGAAACAAATAAGTTCTGAAACTAAAACCATACTTGTTTTATACGGCAAGAGAGATAAAAGCAAAGTTTATGAAATTGCTTCTTTAGGCATTATTTATCAATATGACGCCAGCTGAAGAGAATTGTACTTGAAATTAAAATAATGATTTTCTTAAAAAATTGAAGACATTCATTTGTTTAAATTAAAAAAAAGTACCTGATTCAACTTAGATTCAAATGATTTTACTGCCTTGGTAATCGTAAAGATAATAGTTTAATGGAAAAAATTATATTTTAAGAGAAAAATCCCTAAAAATAAGATCCAATTATATAAATAAGATTGATACTATTATACATAATCTCAATGGGTATGGTCCTAAATTTTTGTATAACTTGAGGATGTGAAATTGTAACACACTAACATTTCATGATGTTACAGACTTGTAAACCGAATAGTATCATAGCAAAGGAATACACCCACTATAATTAAATTACCAATATTTTTAAAAAGCATAAGAAATTCTAACAATAGTCGTAAAGATATTAAATGCTGTGATTTTACAGGTTATAAAAATTAATGATAAATTAGTAAAATAAATTAAATTACTGTTTTTAAACTGTAAAACTGATAAAGAAAGGTATATCAAATGCTAATAATATATCAATATGGTACATTAACAAAACTAAGAAGTATACATTTACAAATTCAGTTTTATTTTTGGCACATTCTAAGAACATAATATCATACATATAGACTAATATATACAATAGAGACTCGTTTCTGGAAAGTTCTAAATTCTGAGTACTGTTACGAGAAAAACTTACACATTTTGAGACCAATAAACTTATAGGATAATTTCCATTTTCATTTACGAACTAAGTTTTAGAAAAATCATTTTTAAAGCCTCTCTTTCATGCAGTTTTCTTTGTTTTTTTTTTAAATTTTTATCATTTGACGTTTTTTTCGTTATTTTTATTTTATTGTTAAGAAACATGGACTTATGTCATAATTATAGAAACTTTGAATTGCTGAAAACTAACTGCAACATTATGTATTAATTAATAAGTGCTATGAATAAAAAGTTTCATTTCTAAAATCGAAATTAAAGTTATGAATTTTTGGTAAGTTCTAGTGTGATTTATGCCACTCTCTTTGAGCTACTAAGAGGTTGTTGTTGCACCAGCCTGTTTTCCTGTACCTAGCCCTTAGTTGGACTCTACCAGTTAGATTGAAGCAGCCGGATGGAGTCTTCGTGGTTTTGAAGCAGGGACAAAACAGAAGTCCCCTAATACTTGGCCTGCCATGCCAGAAATATCATTTCACTTAGGGGACATTGAAACTACACCCAGTTTTAACGTGCTCCAGCCACCTTTATTGAACACGATGGATCTTCGGTCGGCTGGAATTCGAACTCACTACATTCCATCCAATAATGAGAACGACTCCCTAACAAACCAGACCATCGTGGCCCTACCAGCTACTAACAGGTTGTTGTTGTTGCACCAGCATACTTCCCTGTACCTAGCCCAAAGATGGACTTTACCAGTTGGATAGAAGCAGCCGGATGGAGTCTTCATGATTTTGAAGCAGAGAGCAGGCAGAAGATACCCAAGACTTGACCTGCCACCCCCAGATGGGTCACCTCACCTGGAGGACATTGCGGCCAGATTTAGTGTGTCCCAGCCACCTTTAACGAAAACAACGGAACCTTGGCCAGCCTGAGACTCAATCTCACTTTCAATCTCAAGTACCATTCACTATGGGTGCTTTTTAAGCAATCCGTGTGGAATTTCTCCCACCTAATCTGTCTTCTTATTTTACATGCAACTGAGTGTAATCAAAAAAAGCTTGAAGTGAAAATATAGTAGAATAATTTTATCTTGGATCATTGTCTTGAGAACGCCTTATGGAATTGATTTTTTAAATTCAATGATTTTGTGATTGATATTGCAAAAAGGGTAATATCTAATTTAATTTTACTTTTGTGCGTTTATAAAATAAACCACTAAGAATAAAAAAGACAGAAAAATATCTGATATTTTGAGTGAAGGTATGTTATACATCTATTGGTTCAACATAGAAACTTACTGTTCCCCAAATTTTCCCTGCAGGACTTTATGCATTCTGATTCTGATATAATTTGCTCGTAAAAATCATTACATGGTTAAATGACTGAGAATATAATAAACGAGAAGGAAAAAAGAATTTTCAGGTACTATACATGAAGAAAACTTAGTGTTGCGGCCATCTCCAAAACATGTAAATGAATATCAAACAAGAATAATGTGCTTTATGGAAAAACAATAGTGGAATGCTTTTTTTACATAAAAATAATTATATTTTAAAAAATTCAGTTTTGAGTTAGATAAATTGAAGTGATTATTTTAGCTGATATTTTCTCCGTAAAATGAAAATTTCAATTAATCTAAATTATTTATTTTGCTTCTGTTTTTTATATAAAATATTACTAAAAACTATTTCTAATTGTGTTGTTATTGTTACTTATGAAACTTAAACAAGTCAAGTTAGCTTTGTCATTAGCTAAGCGAATTTAAGTCAGTAGAGTGCGTCTTTCGTTTAACTAGAGCACTACGAAGGTGGAAGTACGACTTTGTTCAAAGCTCCTCTGAATGATAGCACCACCAGGGAGAGTAATTCCTTAATTTATTTTTACTAGTACTTTATTTATAAAAAAGACCAATGTGGTAAAAGAAAAAAACATATTTAAGTTCTAACAGTTATTTTTTTATTTTACAAACTTGCTTTTTTAAGAATTATCTTACCGACCCCTTTGTGTTCGTTAAAACAGAGAATCCATTGATAAATAGGCAATAATACGTATTACTACCATAAATATACATACACAAGCTCAGCATTACGATGCTTCTTTACAAAAAAAATTCTTGTATGAGAAATGTATAATCAAATAATAAAAGTATTAATATTGTTTTTTCAAATGTATACAGATTCAAAATTTGGAATTCCTATTTAATCCATAATCAAAAATTCATTTGTGGTCCAAAGCAAGCGTAGGATTGAAAGAAAGTTGGGAATGCATACAGAAATAAATTGAGAAATATATATGGAATTGTGTAAGTTTTATTTACAGTCATACACACAATTTATAGCAATGCTTATCCTCTCATTTGAAGCGCCTGTGCATTTTTAGTTGTCCCCTGTGCGGACAGGGACCATCTGCTCCTTTGTGGGTCTCTTTGCTGCTCAGCGTAAGAAGTGAAATATTGAGAGGCAAGATTGCTCCTTAAGCAAATGACTTCGGTCTATTTTCTGTAATTTACTTTTTGTAACCTTTAGTTTTTTGTATTTTTCCAGGCCATTGGAAATAAAATATAGCTTAAAAATACTTTTTGTATGGGAATGCATTCTCAATTTAGTGTTTTATTAAATATTATTTATTAAACTGCTATAAATGTTACATTTTTTGAGGAGTATTTATGTACGCCATTTGCATAGATAATTATAATTTAATTGATATTTTTTTAATTTTATAATTTCTTTATATTTAAAAAAAATATTTGCATACCATAATTTCTATTCGAGTATACAAAAATATTCTAAATTTACATCCATTATAAATACATTTAAAATAGCATTGACAGAAAAGAAAACAAAGAATAAATTAAAATTTACACAATTCATATAACCTTATAATAATTTTTTTATACATTTTAATATAAGTATCATAATTTTCAAAACTAAATGCTAGTTTGAAATTTTAATTGAATTTTTGATAATAAAAAACAATAATTATTATTACGTTAGTTTGAATATAATCGATTTTACTGAATTTTTGATGAAAATGTTCTATATACATACGAAATGAAAATTTCTACTCTATTTCTGTGAAAGTAGAAATACCACTGTAGAATATCTGCTTGAATGAATAATTTGTTTCGTACATCAAGCAATAGATGGCGCTAACATTCAACTTCCATGTACACAAGGATTTTCTGAAAAGTGTATCAACACTGGTGATAACTGAGTAAATTATTTCAGTGCTAAGGATTATGCCTAATGAGGAAAAGAGTAAAACAATATGAACTGTCATTATATAAGATAATAAAATTAGTGAAATTATATAAAATTTATTTAAGTACTGCATTTGTTTTCTCTTTTCGTAGAAATCTTTAAATTATATTAACCTTAAATTTAAGGGCCTAATTAATAGCTTTCTAAAAGAAAATTATTATTTTTAAATTGGAAAACCGAATTTGACACTAGAAAAAAATGCAACTGGAATACAATCATTCTATTTTGTGAATTCATTTGATAAGTTATATAATCAAAATATTTACTATGAACTATCCAAATCAAAAATTAAATCGCAAATTTAATAATTGATAAAATATTAGTTTATAGATGTATATAATATGCGTATACAGTAATCCTCTTTATAACATTATAGGAAAATGTGTTATACGCGAGCATTCCCGTAAAACGTGCTCGTGTAACATCGTATAATGCATTATGTACATATGATTCTCGTTTAAATTTTATCGATAATAGAGGTTTAGAACGAATATTAAGGGAAAGCTATGCTATGAACGAAATGTGTGCTCTTGTTTGTCAAATGATACTTTATGAAACCATAAAAGACTAGTCTAATATCATGCAGTTTGTAAGTGTTCGCCATATTATATATATATATATATATATATATATATATATATATATATATATTTATATATATATATATATATATATATATATATATATTATATATATATATATATATATATATATATATATATATATATATATATATATATATATATATATATATATATATATATATATATATATATATATATATATATATATATATATATATATATATATATATATATATATATATATATATATATATATATAAATATATATATATATAAATATAAATATATATATATATATATATATATATATATATATATATATATATATATATATATATATATATATATATATATATATATATATATATATATAATATATATATATATATATATATATATATATATATATCTATCTATATATATATATATATATATATATATATATATATATATATATATATATATATATATATATATATATATATATATATATATATATATATATATATATATATATATATATATTTATATATATATATATATATATATATATATATATATATATATATATATATATATATATATATATATTTATATTTATATATATATATATATATATATATATATATATATATATATATATATATATATATATATATATATATATATATATATATATATATATATATATATATATATTATGTGTGTGTGTGTGTTCTTGCAATTAGAAAACTAGGAACATAAATTTAACAAAATAATCTAATTTAATTTTATAAGAACACAATTAACATAATGTGCAAACGTACGTGAAATTGATTGTGAACTGCTCAAATCATTATTAATTTCGCAGTACAGAATTATAACGTGAGTGATCTCAGAGTTATATGGGGGAAAACACGTGTCATAACGAGTGACATTAAATCGCGTATGATGAAAACGCGTTATAAGAGTACTGAGTTACACAGTGATTACTGTACACACATTTATTTGTACATATATATGTACATGTGTGTGCGCACGCGTGCGTGCGACATTTATTAATTTGGATGTTTGTTTTTATGTTGATGATTTTCTTCTAACAACTTTAGTATTAGTTGTATTACTACCCTTTGTACATATATACATTTTTTTCTAACATTTTTATGATTCTTGTAAATTATATTGATTAATGCACTTATGTTCTCATGTTTTCAGTAGTTATAGGTAATAATTCAAATTGTAAATGAAGCTGCATTTTAATTGTACTACACGTATTTCAAGAATCATTTCATTAGTTCTAGAAATACATTAAGAATGCATTCAGTTTTTATACTGTATGTGTTTCTTTTCTTTGTACTTATTTTAAAGAAAAACTTATTATATTCATTTAGAACTATTCTTTGAATGACTCGAATTCGGCAGTCTCATGTAACCTAAGATATTTATTTTGCGAGAAAAACCTGTAAAGCAATAGCTACAACTCTTGAAGAATATTTTCGTATGTTTGGAAAAAATAGAATTGCAGTTAGTTGGTACTTCTTGATTGTTTTTTTATTATTCATTAATGCAAAGAATTTGCTGAAATTTTAATGTCTTTAAGCTTACGATAAAATATTTACTTTTATTCATTCGTTTGAAAATTATTTAAATATTATTTGTGCATATTTACCGTTTTCAAGAAAATTCTATTTAATTTAAATGAGAAATTTATGAATGAAACATCTAAAAATGTTTTACTTGGATTTTATCGATTCATTATTTTAATGTAATTTAATTTTATCTGTATATATGTTAATAACTTCTTTATTTGTTTCAATTATATGAAATTTCTATCCATTAGTATCCTTGTAAGAATTTTTCACGTTCATAAAATTTTAAAATAATAACATACACACATAGATATATACACACACACACACACACACACACACATATATATATATATATATATATATATATATATATATATATATATATATATATATATATATATATATATATATATTTATATACATGTATATATATAAATATATATAAATATATATATATAAATATATATATATATATATATATATATATATATATATATATATATATATATATATATATATATATATATATATATATATATATATATATATATATATATATATATATATATATATATATATATATATATATATATATATATATATACATATATATATATATATATATATATATATATATATATATATATATATATATATATATATATATATATATATATATATATATATATATATATATATATATATATATATATATATATAAATTAATCAAATTTTTAAAATCGAAATAATACAAATATTTGACTGTGCAAGAAACTAAGTAATGACTTTTTTTCCATCTTTTTATGTTCATATTTTTTATGAAATGTTTACAATTAACTTTATATATAAATATTGTAATCATAATAGGTGATGTATATTACATAAAAAATGTGATTTAAATTATGATTATCAAAAAAATTATGATTGGTCTAAAAGAAAACGTTTCTCTGAGGTTTGCTGTATATATGTGGTTATGAATTAGTTTTAATTTAATATGAGTATTTAATTTTTTTATGTGAAATAAAAAAATAATATTGAAAAGAAATATAATTATAGTTCGTGCTTAGAAATTATTTGCTATTGTGTATCACATTTAGTGTAAAATATTTCTTTCCGCTTGCTGTAACTTGATCTATGTTTTAATATCCCCACACTGATCTAATAAAGATGTAAAGTGAGAATAGCTACTTCCCTTTTTTTCGTCTGGATTCAAGTCAGTAACGATAATTTTTGTTTTTTATATTGCAACAAATTTTTTTTGTTTTCTTTTAATCATATTAATTTTTCGCTCAGAAATTTATATTTAGAGCTCATTGTTTTTCGGATATTAATTTCTAAAAAGATTTCTGAACTAGTGCCAATACTTTTCTGCGGAATTTAAATGAACTCTCTTTCTATTTTAAATTCCTTTTTCATTTACATGTAATTTTGAAAATAAATGTACAGTTATTTTATACTTTCAAAACCATTTATTTTAGAATAGCATTTGTTTTTTAATCATACAAAACTCTTTTGCTCTTCTATCACATATAATGATTATAGAACTTCTCATGTATTATTTATTCTTATTTTAAGCCTAATATTTCCATAAAATAAAATCATAAGATTTCGTAAATTTTTATTTTATTGCAGTATAATGTTTTTACCAATTTGAATTCATGAATATTAAAAAAATCATAAAATATGAAAGGATAATATGTTTTGCTCTTTCTAAATTTTTTAATTTGTTCTGGTAACATTATGGAATAATATGTTTTATAAATTAATTATTTATATAATTGAAATGTAAACTAAGAAAATGATGTGCTTCTTTCGATGTGTTAAAAAAAAGCCAGAATACTGAAAACCGTCTTAATTTTTGTGTGCATTTTGAACTTTCAAACAAAATACGAATTTACAATGCGGTGTCAGCATAATTTGACAAGGGCACTGTAATTGCCTAACAGATTATTGTAAACACCCACCACAAAATTCCTTCTTTAGTTTTTATAGAGAAGGAACCGTAAACGAGAGTTGTAAGACAATGAACTGGGAAACTCCCAAGCATCACTCTGATAAATAAAAATGCTGAAATATTAAAGACTTAAAATCTAAGAAAAATTATTATTTATTTACTACATTTTTGTAAAATTGGTAGTTGCACTTCGTGAATATATTTTATCTAGTTATTAAATATACATTTAATAATTACAACAATTAAAAATTATATATATATATATATATATATATATATATATATATATATATATATATATATATATATATATATATATATATATAATTATTATTTATAAACTAAGCACAGTAGCAGAGAATATTCTCTGCTACAGTGCATTTTCAATATTTTGAATATTTATTCATATTTTGAAATATGAATAAATATTCAATAGTTTAAAAATTTTGAATTTTTTGATTTTGAAAATTTTGAATTAAATTTTCAAAATTGAAAATGAAAATGAAAAAAAAATTGAAAATTTTAATGTTAATTATAATTAAAATATCTGTTTTTCAAATTTTTTAAAATTTAAATAATTTTATTTACAAAGTAAATTTTAATCTAGTATTAATTACTTTTATAGATTTTGAATCAAACAATTAAATTCTATCATATTTTTTTGAATTAATATTTTTTAGGAATTGATATTGCAGGCCATTGTATATTATTTCAAAATAGAGTTTCTGAAAAACCTATAATGTTAAGCTTCTTTTTTTCTTCAACCGTGAAAAGCAATTTAAAAGTGTACAAAATGAATGCGATAAACAAATGACACAAATTGTGAAGGAAAATAGTTTCTTGAATGATAAGAATAAAAGTGAAGCTACTGAAAGCAAAATAAAAGGAAATTTTCATTAAATACGAATAATTAAGCAATAGTTTGTTCCATAATTAAGAATAATTAAACAAAATGGGAATGGAAGATGTTACGAGATAAGCTGAAAACAAGTAATTTACGAGGAAGTAAAAATTATATTCTCAATTTTTAATTCAATATGAAGAATAAGGAAAAATATATGATTTATTGAAATTAACTTAACTATAAATAATCGAGGCAATTAAAGATTTCTAGGAAAGATTAAAAATTTGTTGAAACATGTGAGAAATTTAGCTAAAAACTAATAAGTTTCCGAAGTTATAAATATAGCATAATATAATTAATTTAACATAAAGAATACAAAAACATAAACTCATAATGGTTTATATAATAATAATTGATTTAATGCAACATATTAATATGAATTAATGGAAAAATGCAATTTAATTAAATATTTACTTCAGAAGCATTATTACAAATTATCTAGATGAAACAATAATGAAATTATTTTGTGTACTTTTGTTTCAGAAAAAGAAATATGATTCAAAAGTATAATAAAAATTACATGAATAAATTTGAAATATAAATTGGAAATTGTGGGATTGATCCATATTTGAAATCTTAGAACAATGATTGGATTTCAACAATAAAATTACAAACTATAACAAATATAATTATTAGCATTCTAGGCAAACTGTTTTCTTTCCATTTCCGAAATTAAAATTAGTATTTGGAAAAAATGTACTAGAGTTAAAAAAAATGCAAAACCCTTTGAATGTTTTCATGAAATAATAACTTGATACTGGAAGTGTAAATTTTCGAACTCATATATAAAAAAGCAATCTTACGGAGTATTGATCTGTTTATAAAATGAGTAACTTACTAGGTATTTCCAAATTTATTGTTAGCTCTAATTTTCATGAAAAAAATCACGTTTTATCCTCTATCAAAAGTGATTTTTTTTTACTAAAATTGTAACTGTTTTTTCATCAAAAGAGCTTATTGGTTATAACCCAAATCTGAAAGTTTTTAGTCACATTTCTGAATAAAAAGTAGTCTTAGTAAATATAAAGGAGTTAGGGATTCATAATTTTTCCCCTCTTAATGATGCCCAGAATATAAATTAAGTTCTCATTATAATTTCTTCATGATTCTGTATGGAATATTAATACTTCATACAAAAAAATAATAATTTTAAATGCATTTTCTTGTTCAATATTATTTTGTCGGCATGAAAAACAGCATTTTTGGTGATAATACATGAGAAAGCAGTAAAATAATTTATTTGTCAGTTGTGATAAAATTTACTTCAGAAGTATTCACAATTTCACATCATTGAAAATTTTGTAAAGCGTACGAAAAGAAGCACAGAACTCTTATGCTACAATGTTGCAGTTATCCATGCGTTATTTGCTGCCAAGTATTGAATCAGACGAATTTACCATCTATTTTAACAAAATGGAATGTTAAATTATTGGGTTTTTATAGATCAATGATCAGTTAAAATTTATTTTTAAAAGTTTTATATATTTTTTGCATTGAAATCACTAAAACATTTCTGCAGATAATAATCATTCAAACAAATGAAATAAATACAATTTTTTAATATTACACTTAGAATAACTTAATTAAAGTGTTTTATATAAAAAAACCCAATAAATTCACTTCATTTCCAATGTTAAAATAAGTTTCAATGAGATAGTTTCATTTTTGAATTATCAGTAACTGTCAGAAACCTGAAAACTGCTCCAGACAACAATAGTTCATTACTAGTACAGGGAATAACATTTTGTAAAATTAAAAATAGATATTGCTAAATTATAAGCCGGGTACTGATGCTATCCTTTGTATTATAGCAAAGCGTGTTCTTATCGTTTGAATTACTATTAGGCGCATCATATTTTCTGTGTTAAAAATTCTTAAGCACACTGCATACCTAATACGAATTGATTTGATCGTATATTTTATTTATGAAGACTAAAATCTAATTATGATACTTATACAGTTTGACATAATAAATATTGTTGAAGTAGGCATTATTACAATCTGGAATCATCAAATGAGATCTAACTCCTTTAAGGCTCTGGTTTCTCTTCCGTCAATAGTGTACTGATCTGTAACCACGCGGTCCCTACAACCATAACCAGATTGAGGGCTAAACACTTCAAGGGAAAATATCTCCTGGTGTCCATCGAGGCTAAAGAAGTTGTCCTCACTGCACAAACATTGATCTATCATGTGACCATATCTTTGATTGCCGATTGCCTTGCCATATTGACAAAGTTCTTCAGGCTCCAACTCTATCAATTACATCAACACCTGTATTTCTCGGAAGTTACAAATATTTCCAGAGCTGTCTTGGGCACTTTATTGGACAAGACAACAAAAACATATATATAAATTTATATGCTTGTATGTGCATGCAATTGTTATGTAATTTATTTTAATGTATCTCAACATTTCTTCTTGATTCAAAAGCTGAAATTGAATAGAAAGTATTAATACTTAAGAGAAAAAAGATTAAACTTGTTAAAGCAACATTCTTGTGAATAATACTCTAGTAAGGAATGCAGTACCACATCTGGGATAACATTCAAATTTTACGTATCTGCTACTCAGACTTACAACAAGATTCCATAAAAGAAGAAAGAAATACTTTCACCATACCATCTGAAAGTTTTGATCATGAATATATTTATCAGAATTCAATACTTAGCAGTCAGGTGTCAAATCGATAGGAGAGCTGCATACCAAATAATACTTACGAATTTCTTGCAGTGCGCTGTTTCTACGGATATTATTTCTGTTGGAGATTAAATTAGATGAATTTCCTGAAAATTTACATACGACTTCATCTTCAGTAACTTAAAAGAAAAATGTTACATGAATTTTCTTTCTCAGAAAATTAATTTTCTCTACTACATATGTCGTCGATTATTGTTTAAATTCTTTTAAAAATAATAAAATTTTTGAGTGCAAAACTTTCTCCTTATTATGCAGTTCACAGATCAAATATTTTCATACATTTTTGATCTCATATTTTATCTTTTCCTATAAATGGTACTTCTATAAATTACAAAATTTTAGGTGCACATTCATACATACTTCAGAAAGTAAGTATACCTATCAAGCCTTAAATAATGAGCTTATATATGTAGAAAAATATGATACCTGTGTAGGATAATATAACAGTTACAGGATCTCAGATAAGTTTCATTAAACTATATTGTGATGAAAATAAACACAAACAAAATTTTAAAATTATTAACACATTTTATTAATAAGAATTGTATATTAATACAATAAGAATTATTTTTTTAATATGTTTACTAATATTATAAAATCAATTTTCAGCAATCGTTACAGAGTAATTGTAGTGTTTGAAGAATTTTGCTAATTATGCATTCTTAATAAGTAATTTGCAACACTTTAAACAATATTTTTAGAAAATCATTAAAATTACTTTTATATTGAATATGTTTTTCACTTCCTAGCAAAATGATGAGTTTTCAAAAAAGTAATTGCTTTTTTTAACATATTACAATTTTTAATTTATAACAGCAATTTTTGAAAAAATATTAATATTTTTTGCTTAAAAATATATCTTTTTTATTGTTTTTATTTTGTCTATTTCATTTTAAATGTTTATTTTTCAATTTTCGAATCATATAATGTGATATGAAAAGTTTATTTCGTAATTTACATATATTTACTAAGGTCATTTTATTTAACACTCATTTAATGATTTCATTAGAACTTATCTGAACTCATTTGAACTTATTTTATTTATTAAATTTATATAAAAACATTTATTGCTAGATATTTTTAAAATGCATTATGTATTTGGATTACAATATAAAATTATAATAAGTCATTCAATAAAAATATATTTCTTGCTTAACAATATTTCAGAAGGCATACCTATCATTATCGTTTCTGATTCATAAGTAAATAATAATACAAATCTCATACGTTTCTTTTTCTTTTGTTTTTCATTACATAGCAAAATTATGACATTTCCTACAAGACACGACTATTTTCAAATAGAAATGAAATGTAAATTTAAGAATTGTCTCATAAATTTTCATACCTCATAAACGAATAATATATTATATACATTCTTATTATTTTCTTTAACTTACTGGATTTAAATATAATCAATACTATTTATTAAAATAACTTATATTTTATATTAAATTGGCTTTTTAAATTATAATGGAAAATTTAGTTTTTTTATTATATGGCGTTCTTTTGATGCCAAGAAATAAGCCAAGTAAAGGATATGTTACATTCTAGGATTTAATTAATTTCTACAACATCTTACATTTGTATTATGCATATTTTCCTCTTACGCGAAATTTATAAAGGTTAATATTCTGTAATTACGGTCAAGCGTTTGAAGTTTTATTAAGCGATGTTGTGATGGATAATTAATATAATCATAGCTTTAAAGTCTCGCCAAGTGCACTGATCGTATAAACATGCAGCCCTTTTAGCAACCAATTACAAAATGTCTTCTTAAACGAGCTGAGTTTATTTAGTCACAGAGTCCTTTTAAAATGTCTGAATTATAAGTAAGTATAGCAAACTTTTAAAATAAGGTAATATAAAAGCATATTTTGTGTTTCTTACTTACGTTCCATTTTGTTTCATATTTTTATGTTTTGAATATAAGCAGCTGAGATAATATAATGAAAACGATTACCTATCAACATGGATTAAGAAGTTCTTCATATCTACTGTATTTTTGATGACAATAATAAACAAGTGGCACAGATGCCGTGTAATCCAAGACACCAAATTCTTAGCTTGGTGATTTTTTTGGCGGATTCTCTTATGTATCTGGTTGCTTGGTTTCTATTACGTCATAGATATGGAGACCTATAAAATTATGCAGAAAATTATATTATGGCAACTCTGGTATTTACGTCTTCTCCCACGTCAACAAACGTCATCGTAGTGACATTTTTTTCTTCGCCAAAAAAAAAATAATCAGAATTTTGCTTAATGGATTATACGGTATCTGCACCAAAGAATTTTACAAGATTTTTTTATAACAGGTATATATCCATTATGCGCAATGTATACTAAAATAGCGGTTATGAAATTATTAAAAAAAATCTTTTGATATTTTGGTGTTGGAGTTGCTATATTAAGGTTGCTAATCATTTTGATGAATCAATGTATTCAATTTTGTTGATAGAGTTTCTAAAAATCTTTATTTAAAAATTTAATGGTTCATGCTCCACATTATTGTATTGTTGATTTACAAATTTAATTAACTTATGTTGCAAAAATCTTGAAATCTGTAGGAAAATAATTTTTATTCCACATAATAATGAAAAATTTAGTTAAATTATTTCAATAAAATGCAAAAAAATTCCATTTTTATTCTATAAGTATTTTTTTGTAATTTTTATTAATAAATTAAATTGAATACGTTAACCTCATGCTCTATCATCTTATTGAAACATTCTTGAAAAAAAAAAAGAAAGACAATTGTTGTTGTCGTCGTGTGCCAGCCAGGCAGGCAATATGGGGTGTGCTGCTCCACTTTTTCAACTGAACTATATTTTTTGGTGTGGAGTCCGGCTTCTTCAGTACACAGATGCTATAGGGACCCGTTTATAGGGTAGGCAACCATATATATCTCATTCAAGCAAGGAAAGGACAAAGAAAGGATAGATAGAGAAAGTACATCCATGCCCGAACCGGGATTCAAGCCAAGGACCTCCCTATCCGTAGTCAACGACTCTGACCACTAGACGCGGGTGGCAAATAAGACAATTGAAAAAAGTAAATACAAATACAGTTGAAGTCAATAACTTTGAGCTTTATAATTTTAATATTATTAGAAAGGAAACTCATAAAGTTGATCATTCTTCCCGCACATTTTTGTAAATTCATTAAGTCATAAATAATCAATATTATTCAAGTATATTTTTTCACATATATAAGTTGAATATAAATTGAAAAGAGGAAATTATCTGGAATCATTTAATTTAAATGCATTTTTAGAATTATAAAAAATACTCTTCAATTACGACATTAATTTTCGGCATTTCAAATGCATTTCATTTTGTTGGAAAATATGAAATAAAAGTGAAACTCATGTAGAAAATAAGTTGAAATTAATTGTTTTAAACACAATTATTAAATGTATTAAGAATAACAGTTTGCATTTACAAATCTTACTCTATTTATTTAGTTATTATTTCTATTTTTCTCAGCAAAATGTCTTAATGATACACTGTTTTAAATTTTGGAATAATGAGATAAGTAAACTGAAGTGTGCGTGTAAAAATTTAGTGGAAATTAATCGCATTCAAGAAAGTTGCAAATGTTGTGATTGCTTATAAACAGTTTTTGAAGTAACGTTGTATTCTTAAACTCCTTTAAATTTAGAATCATCTCCAGAAAATCACTTTATTTTGCTAAAATTATGAGAATAGACAAAATTGATTTTTTGTAAGAATTTCAATGCTCTCAATTACATTTAAAACTCCATGATGTTGAATTTATTACGAAGATTGATTTGAAGAAGATCATATTTTTGTACTATCCATATTTTTGTATTTATTCACTCTCTATTCCATTAGTCCTAAAAGTTAGTTTTATTAAACATTTTGTTTTGTAAACCATGAAGTAAGCAAAATTGAAGAAATATATATATATATATATATATATATATATATATATATATATATATATATATATATATATATATATATATATATATATATATATATATATATATATATATAATATATATATATACATATATATATATATATATATATATATATATATATATATATATATATATATATATATATATATATATATATATATATATATATATATATATATATATATATATATATATATATATATATATATATATATATATATATAGTATACATAATACTGAATCAATTGAACATAACTATGTAGAAACTTTAACTAAAGAATAGAAGTCTTATGAAAACTTTGGATATTTTGTGATTTTAAGTATTTCATTTATACTAGAAATAAAAATATTAAACATTTGTTTGTTAATTTCACAAGAAAGAAAATTGCAGTATACATATAGAATACAACAATTGTACATACATCAATTACACTGCAAGTGTTCTGTAAAGGTTGAAGCAGTTGAATGCCAATATTTGAAGTATTTTTAATTGGATTGAACTGAAAACAATTATATCTCTTTAACACTAATCTGTACTTTAAATATGAAATCTCAATAGATATAAATTTTAGTTTTGTTACTTGATACAATAAATTGTGTCGACTTAATTCATTAAAATTTTATCTTGTATTAAAATATAATGTAAAATCAATATAGAGAAGGTAAAAAATGTATAAAAGTAAAACCTCTATATTCAAATTTTATTGATATTTAATCATTATCTTACTATAGAAAGCAAAGATTTTATAATCCTTATGAATATTACATGTAATCTATTTTTCTACGAATATTATCTGCATATAATAAAATATATTCATTACACAAAAATATTCCAATTTATGAAAGAGATGTTTTCTAAGCTTGTTCAAAACTTCAGAAATAATGTTTGCTTAGAATGTGTTTAACGAGTCATATGCACATTTTAAATCTAAAACAAATTTATTAAGTTGTTCGAACCTCATTCAACATTTTAAGGGCCAAAACTGTTTATTTCTTAAATTTGTAAAAGTAAATATTGAATAGGACTGGATAATGATTTGTGTATCATGATGCTTTCTCATATTAAATTATATTATACAATTTTATTTTTCAAATATTTTATTTCATTTCATTCATAAATTGGAAACAAGAATTGAAAGCTTCAAATGTTAAATCAAAGTCGACAGATTTTGACTTATCCTAGGCAAAGAACATGTTTATTTAGAAAAATGAATTTAAGAGAAATAAGATTTATAAATTTAAAAATTTATGTTAGACAATTAAACATGAAAATTTTGCAATCAAAGATGACATTTCATGGCAAGGTGAAAGTTTAAAAAATGTTTCTACATAACTTGTTTTACACTACTCGTAAAATTGAAATTTCATTCTTTCTTCAAACTCAAATTGCTCAATTTGATTACATATCTGTCTGTTTTTAAAACAATTAAATTTCATTGATAACACTTAAAAATGTGGGTATATTTTCTTTTTATGTTTCAACTTCTCATAATATTGTTTGAATCGTGGTAATACACGTTTTTTCTGATAACAAATCATAACCCATGAATATGGCTGGAAATTTAGATTGTTTAGGCATATAAATCTGTTTATTAAAATAAACGTGTGATTTATATTTATCGTTAAGCAAATATTTCAATAATTAAAAAAAACAAAAATTCTTTATTTTATTTTGATTCTGTATTCTTGGATAAAAAAATAATTTTGCTATTAATTTATATTAATCTCTGAATCATATATTTCTTAACTTATCAAACCTGCTCATGATTTAAAAATATTGTTTGATATCTTAATGAGTTGCAATAATTGATGTTTTAAAAGTTTTAATGATTTTCATTCTACTGCTGATCTCACGATCAAGATAACATTGCTTGAGATAATAAGTTATATAAACTTTTACATTCTTGTCGATTTATTTCAATTATCAGTTCAATTATCAGATATTAAAGGATTACTTAGTAAAACGTCATGATTTAAAATGACTTTGGACATTAAGTATTTTTTATCTTTTCTAACTTATACAAAATAGCGAAATAAAAAGTATCAAACTTTTAATTATTAGATTTTATAAATCATTTGATTATTTGACTAGAAAAGAATAAAAATATTCTTACTTTCTAATTTACTGTGTAGTATATGGACAAGAAAAACAAAAGTAGATTTTACATTTATATTAATTAATATTTGAAAATAAAGATAATAACAATTAATTTTATATTAGCAGCATATTAAATTCATGCATCAAAACAATTATGATTTTAATTCTAAGCTTGGAATTTTCTGATAAAAATGAACTAAACTTATTGTTTGTAAGAAATGAAACTAATAAATATAACATTTATCTTTTAAAATGTATTTGAATTTAGTTTAATCTCATTAAAATATTGTGTAACTCAAAAGCAAAATGACTGTAAGAATAAACAGCATTTTTAATTCTTAAGAAATTTTATTAACTTATCGAGGAAATTTATAGCTTTCTAATTAATTAATCTATGAATAAAATATGTTGGAAAAATGTTTAATTTTAAGTGATAGATAAAATGAAATACGCAGAATAACTTTAATTTACCAATCACAGGATTACCTTTTCCATTGGCAGGGAAATAATTGATAAAATAATTTGAATGTCAGTTAAACTCACACACACAGTTTAATAGTATAGGCAAATAAATAGATGTAAAACATGATCAAATAACTTGTTAGAATATAGTTATGTCACAATTAGAGAAGTTTTATCTTCTGTATATCATATTAAAGATAATTTATCTTTAGAGAATTGATAGAATTAATGTTATTTCTCAGAAACATTTATAAGAAATAATTTTATGTTACTTAATATCAAAAATCAATTTTCAGTAAAAACCGGTGTAAAGCCTTTCCATAAATTTTATTTCTTAATTTTTCCTTAAAATCAAGGAAACTATAAGTAATTTTAAAAAAAAGGAAAAGTTCACTGTCAACTCAATATATAATTTTAATTTGAATTCAGTAAGAAATGTTGCATTTGCAAAAATATAATTGAAATAGTGTTACTACACTTCAACTTGAAGGATTAAATTTTTATAATGAAATACAAAAAGTATTAAAAACTAATTTAACTACAAACTTATTTAATATTATTAATCATGTATTCTGCCTTTTGCAATCACAAAAAATGAAATCTCATACTCTGTTGAAGAAATCTATCTTTCAATTATAAGATAATCTTTACTGAATGTAGTCAAGATAATTTTGTGGGTAGGATGATGTCATACAAAATTGTGTGTAAAGAGTTATTGATCAGTGTTAATTTTAATTTTAACATGTTAAAATGGCTCACAGTCTTCTATTGCGGTACTCTAGTACAAATCATATAGACCATTGAAATCTGGTCTGGATTACTATTTGAGGAATATTTATTTTTAATTGAAATTATCATTATAAATTTGATTTTTTTATTTTCTTAAGTTTCTTATTTCTATTACGTTTTCTGTGAATTTTTTACATTTTGATAGAAATAACGAAAATTAAATATATTTTTTGTATTAATACAAATATTTTATTAATTCCTCATGTTAAATAAACTTGCTTAATACTGGCATTGTTAAGAAAGATTATTATTTAAAATATATATTTATGTAAAGATATTATGGTATATCTTTGGTGTTCATAAAAAATTAAGTTTTTCTACTTCAAATTGTATGATTTAATTCCAAACATAAATTTATTGAATACAAATATGATTTTTCTTCTAAAATGGCGACTCTATTTAGTGGGTGACAAAATAATTTGGATTTAAAATTTAAGTATATAATTGATCTTGTGCATTTTTTTACTTTCATTAATTTTGATTTTTGATAACACATTCCTTTATCTTTTCATTCTTAAAGATGATTACTATGTTATCAAGAAATATTTTATGAATTATTCAATAATTTTAAACGTAACTAATATGAGCATAGTTATAAAGTTAATTTACTTTTAATTGTTTTACTTTTTTTCAAAATTCAAAAAATCGTCATTCATGTAATGTATTTGGTGCATTTTTTACTTTGAATTTCTATTAAATTTCAAATTTAGTTCTCAAAATGTTGACGCTCAAGGCTAAATTATGTTCATTATTTATTATACACATTATAATTTTTTTATTGAAGAAACGTATGTTTGAAATAATTTCTTATTCATGCAGTCTGATGCTAAATAGGCAAAAATATTATTAAGAAATTATAAATATTGCAACGTAATTATTTAAAAATAGTTTGTTATATTAATAACTATGCAAAATTCTGATGTTCATATTATATTTTTCACATAATTTGTATTTAAGTTATTTTAAATTTTAATATCATTGTCTTATAATATTTGCATTCTTTATAGAGAGAGATGAATGAAAATCATTTGGTTAATTGGTCTGATTCATTTAATTTACTATGTAAGCATGATTTTCCTTCACTTGGCAACCATATTATTAATTTATAAAATGCAAACTTGTGTGAATAATATTAGTTGAACGTTTCAGGGAATTTAGTTTCATTATATTTGGATCTATTCTGACCATTGATTACATTACATTACGTTTTGATTATTCTATTAACAATAGTATGCATCCTAAACAATCATATTTTTAATAGGTACTTGGTAGTTTGAGAAAATGTGATTTACTTTTAAGTTTATTAATGTCAACATTTTTAATATAATTTTTTTATTTTAAATACACAACTTTTTTAGGCGTGCAGAATTGAAATTGTGATAATAGTTTCAGCATTGATAAAGTTAAAAAATAAAATACCTATTATCAAAACTATACTTATTGCTTTTTAATTGTATTAAAACCTCTGACTTTTATTAAAATATTTAAAGACATTCCTAGTAATGTGAAGGAAAATATGGGAATTAAAATTAAAATTGTTTCTAAAGTGAATGAATGCATTTTTATAAATCCTATGATTTTATACGCTAATGTGAGATTCAATTATGTAATAACAACAACTATTTATTTCAGCTTCAAAATGTTTTTGAATTATAATTTTTATTGAGATGTGTGTGTGTGTGCATTTGCTTAGGAATCCTTAAGTTTTTCTTCAATACTTAATTTTAGATGATTTCAGATACATTTTATCAAATACCTGGTATAGAAAATATTAATCTCAACTAATTTTGCTCGATATTACTTAATTTGCATCTCTTTAAATTTAAACGCTTAAAATGATTTATGAAAAATTAATTTTATGCAATTTGCGAAATAATTCATATGTATACTTTTTAAAAATTATGTTTAAACTTATGGGGATATTTATACTGATTATATTCCCTATATTCCATATATGATATATTTAGTTTTGGTTCTTATTTAACTTTATAAACTTTATTTTTTGGTATGATTTTCAATTAATTGGATTATATTTAGTTTTGAATTTTAATAGATAGGAATGAGAAAAATACTCTCAAAAGAAAGTGAATGCTAAGATTAATTAATTTCTTAAATACATTAGACATTTTTGAATTTATAATAGAAGATTATAAATTCTGTGTGCAGACAGATAATTTTAGAGTGAAATAATTCAGAAATAAAACTGTTGTAATTAAAAGAATTCGTGTTTATCGAAAAATTTTAAAAACGGTAAGTCGTATTAAGTACAAAACTAATCCTCTTAATTAATTTTTTAAAATTTTATTTAAAACATTATAATAATATTAAAAAGGGCTATCTTTTTTAATCTCTGAACTTATATAAAGTAAGAGAAGTTCAGCATAAATTAATTATTACTGTTAATATGAATAATGGATCGAAAAATTTGTAATTGTTAACTGCTGTTTTGAATTGATATTGAAGTTCTTGTATTTACTGCAATTGTAAATATATATGTTCAGTAAACAATAGTCAAATAATTCCATTAAGCATTTGGAATAATGCAACTATTAAGTCTATTAAGTTACAGAACAATTTGGCAAAGCAATTGTACATATAAATTATATCACTCAATATTTCCTGTTTATTTGAATTTTTTTTTTTTTTTTTTTTTTTTTACCGAAGATAATGAGAAGGAAATAATGAACATGGTTTCAGTCAAATTTTTTCTTTGCTTTCTATTCATTTATGTAGTACATACAAAGTTTTCAAATGATATATATATATATATATATATATATATATATATATATATATATATATATATATATATATATATATATATATATATATATATATATATATATATATATATATATATATATATATATATATATATATATATATATATATATATATATATATATATATATAATATATATATATATATATATATATATATATATATATATATATATATATATATATATATATATATATATATATATATATATATATATATATATATATATATATATATATATATATATATATATATATATATATATATATATATATATATATGTATGTATATATATATATATATATATATATATATATATATATATATATATATATATATATATATATATATATATATATATATATATATATATATATTATATATATATGTTCAGGTGATGAAATGATAAAAGCTTCAAATTCATAGAACCAATCAATGGGAAAATATATCACATTGAATGTTTCATCAATAGTTTGTTAAGCTACCCTTCAAAGTAACAAATTACTCTGTAAAACCTGATAAGTAATAAAAAGGATAGTCCCGGTATACATATGATACATTCTGCTAATAATTCATCATCAATAGTCATAAGCCATATTAATAGTCATAAAGTTTATAGAGTCTTGTTAGCCACGAAAGAATATTAAAGAACAGAATCAATCCATAGTTATTTGATGAGTACCGAATTTTGATAAATTTGTTAAAATTTGTTTCAGAAAGACATTACGTGAAGGAAAATGTTACTGAACTCAGGATGGAATTATCATGTTTTTAATGTTGAATTTATACAGTATAACACTAAGGACAGCCTTGTTTCTTGGAAAACAGCATCACACATCACTGGATCAGATGTAATGCTTTTATGACACTTACATCAATAAGAAACATTATAAACAAATTATCTGAATCTTGCTACACCTGAATGCAATATTGATCCGGTTCAAGAGAGAAATTGTGATACATTGCTGAATTCTACATATGAATGCTTCTCTCTAGGTGCTGGTTGCCAAGATGGCAGCTATGATAGTTGTCTGTGATGAAGTAATATACGATTCCAGTGACATTCCCGGATTACAGACAAATACCAGCAAAAAGGCCACACCCTTATCTTGTGATGATCAAAAGATCCATTAGTTGTATAGATGGAACTGTATCACCTTAAAAAGCAGATAATGATGACCTGGTGCATAATTTCTCATAATACTTCGTATTTGAGTATTTTGACCTTACATGACTTAATCAATTGCTACTGGCTCCTCCACAAAGCCTTGTACTAACAATGCATGTAAAGGTTTCTGTTGGTTTCTCCCATCATTTTCCATCTAGTTTTAGATGCAGAAAAATGCGCACCTAGTTCTATCAGTATCTTTCTGACTATAGAACAATAGTTAAATTAGAGTAATTGTCCATAATGTCCTTGAAAATATCTGTAATGGCTTTAGTGCAATGGAAAAACAGACCTTCTGTAACAGCTATGAGTTTGATACCAAACGTGTTCCACAGTAAAAATGTTCCCAACAAGGGAAGTAATGCTTAGTGTCATAAAGTATGGGAAGAATAACATAATTTTTGGAGATATATAAAGTATACCTCACGATGAAAAGATAAAAAATAACACTTAACAATTCTATAATTCCGTAACTTTAGTTGAGCAATGGTATATAAGAAACAATTATAAAAACAAGTCGAAAAAATATATAATGAATAGTATTAAGCTTTCATTAGAAATTCAGAGCATAGTTAGCATGTATTTAGTCAGTAAAAGATAATTTTATTTTGTCATTTAAAGTGATTTTATAAAAAAATTGTTCTTTTAAATTAAAGCAATATTTAAGAAATCATATCATAAATCTATATTCAAATGTAGAGTGTTTGATAAGTATCTCAAGTAAGTTCTTTTCTTGTGAAATAAAACAGCATAAAATAATTTGTCTGCAGTGCTAATGATACACTAAGAGATATTTGTTTGAAATCCTCAACAACATAAACAGGAATTAAAAAATATTCTCACATCTTACTCATAATAATTAAAATATTCTAGATATGATTAATTCTGTAACAAATAAAAATTTCTGGTTATCAAGATAATACAAAACATTATGTTGAAGTTTGTAATATCTTACACCTTAGAGCATATTTAAGTAAATTTAATTTGGTGGATTGAGGGACAATTTCTTTCTAGATTAATACTTTTTAGCTATGAGGAATAAACATTAAGACTCTAAAATTGTTAAAGCATAAAATTATATTTTGATTTGCTGTTTTTATTTAAGAATTGATCTAAAAATTACACGCAAATAAGCCTTATATGATTTTTATTTCAAAGTCAATTATTTAACTATATATATTTATTGATGTAAGTGGTTCCTGTCATGTGCAGAGCAAAACAAATATTATCTTCTTATTTACTTTATCAATCAATAACAATAAAACTATTTTTACCACTTTTAAATGTCTATTTGAGATGAACTTTTCTGCAAATAAAAATAAAATAACATTAATTTCTTATGACATTCATTCAGTAATTTACCTAACTTATAAATAAAAAAATAATATACTTTATATGTAATAAAATATATTTTTCCCATAATTGGTTATACTACGAAACAAATATAAAATGATAAATTTAATGATTACGAGATAAAGTTATAACAGTGCACAATAGTTTAAAAAGTATTTTTTCAGTATTTCATATTTTAACTCATATAGTTTCTCTCTCTTAAGGTGCTCATTATAGTATTTAAATTATATCACTATTTTATTTTTATTTAAGTACAAAATAGAGTTAGAATTTTATGTTTAATGTTAATCAACACTTTTTTTCATCCACTGCTATGATTTCTGAACTATATATATATATATATATATATATATATATATATATATATATATATATATATATATATATATATATATATATATATATATATATATATATATATATATATATATATATATACGAGGGTTACTCTGAAATTTTTGAGATACGCACAGACGAGAAATTACAAAATAAAAATAACGGTTTAATTTTAAAGTACAAAGTATTTAACAGAAGACGATTTTTACTGACTTACTTTAATTTGTTTAGCATGGAATACATTTTAAACAGAAGATAAAATGGAATTGACGCGAGAACATTTTCGCGCTATGATTTTCTACGATTTCAAAGCAGGATTTAATCAAGAAGAATGCGTTCAACGGTTGCAATTAGCATTTGGTGATGAATCTCCAGCTCGTGCTACTCTATTCAGTTGGCTTAGAGAATTTAGAAGAGGTCGCAATTTTCTTCAGGATGAAGAACACACAGGAAGGCCGCCGTCGGCAGTAATCCCGGATAATGTGTCTGCCATACGAAAAATGTTAATGGATGATAATTGAACCTATCAAATGATATAGAAGGAAATTAACATTGGATCCGCAGCCATACACAAAATCATTCATGAAGAATTACATATGAAAAAAGTAGTTTGCCGTTGGGTTCCCCATAATCTAACTGAGCATCAAACAGAGGAGCGTGTCAGAATCAGTAAAGAAACTTTAATATGCTGAATGTTGGTGGCCACTGCATCATTTCTAAAATTGTAACAGGTGATGAAACGTACATACCGTTTTTTGACGTTCCAACACGTCAAGAAAGCAAAGCATGGGTCTTTGAAGATGATCCCACGCCGACAATGGTGAAAAAACAACGCGCACTGAAAAAAGTGATGTATGCCGTTTTCTTCAGAAGTACGGGATTGGTCAAAGCCATCAAGTTGGAAGGACAGAAGACAGTAACAGCAAACTGGTATACCACTAAATGTCATCCAGAAATTCTACAAGAACTGAATGTTAGAGGACTAATGCTTCACCATGACAATGCATCTTCACATACAGCCGGAATAACAGTTGAGTTTCTTAAACAAAAACAAATTAAAGTGATCGAACATCCGCCGTATTCACCTGATCTAGCTATGTGCGATTTTTAGTTATTTATTAATCTAAAAAAGAACTTACGTGGACGTCGTTTTCATTCAGAAGAAGAGATTGATGTGGCTATAAATGAATTTTTTTCATCTATTCGAAGAAATGAATGGCTTGAGGCATTTAATCAGGGGAAAATTCGTCTACAAAAGTGCATTGATGCTAGCAGGAGACTACTCTGAACACACCTAAAATTTTGTAAGTATAACTTGAAAAACCTAATTGTATCTCAAAAATTTCAGAGTGACCCTCGTACATATATATATATATATATATATATATATGAGCATCATCATATATATATATATGAGCATCAAAAAGCATATATATATATATATATATATATATATATATATATATATATATATATATATATATATATTTTGTCTATCTCTTACAGTTGAAATGTCCCTTTATTTTAAATAACGACTTCTCTTTATAAATAAGTTTTCGTATTCTGTTAGTATAAAACAATATAACCTCAAAGTTTACCATTCTTATAACTTTACATTATGTTTTCCCTTTTCATAGTTTCTTTCGAATATACTTTAAGTCTAAAATGTTTATATAAAATATTTTTTTAATATAAATTTCCTTGCGAAAGATTGCTCTGAGACGAGAATTTATGTATAAAATAACTTTTTAAACATAAATTTCCTAACCTATCATGCAATGCATGAGTCTCATTTCATGCATTTTCCTGATATGTGATTCTATTGATTTTTATTTACATTGACTTTTTAAATTTTTTTCATGTAAGCAACAGATAATTTTTGGATCTTATTATTCAGTTAACTATGTGAACCTCAAGAAATTGATCAGATGTATTCCCTTTCGAAGAAAAAAATTCATTTTGTATCATCAAGAGATGCTTTTAAAGAAATTACATTCTATGCCTTAGAGAAAACAAATTTTTTTCTTGACACAAAAGTATACGGGATTACTTAACTTTCGAGAGAAGAAGTTTCTTATATCACAATGAAAAATAAATGCAATTTATTATCTATTGCATGTAATAACTTGATTTTAAATGTGTTTTGGAGAAAATTTTTACTGTAATGTTGTGGAAATTTACTTTTGAGAAAAATTTGGTTTATATATGTTTAAATTTTGAATACATTTTTATGAAAACATATACTTTCCTGCTTTAACTTAATTATTTGAAAGTGTACACAATATAGTTGCTAATAAATATATCTTAAATGCATTAATAAGGCATATGTTTTGTTTTAGCTACAAAATAGTGTAAAATGTTATAAGAAAATTCTGCGAATGGGAATAGTTTTAAGTTGTTATTAATCTTAAAGAGAACAGAAAACTCACATTCATTGGTTTTTCTAAATTTGTGCATGGATTTAAATTAAAAAAAGTAAAGGGATTGAGATCAGAAGATTAAAAAATAATATTTATTTAAGGTAATAGTAATATTATTGTATAGTTTAATGAAAATATTCAATTTTCTATTTCATGTTATAACTTATAATAGCAATTAACTTTAAAATAGTATAAAAATATACACCATTTAGCTATTTTATATGTAAAATGATAGCAGATTTAAAAAATAATCGAATTATAAAAATATAAATTTGATATATTAATAATAATAAAATAATTAGAATAAGGATTTACAAATTTTTCTGAATTCATATACATATCGAAAAAATTAATAAACATATTAAAATTGATACTGATCAAGAATTTTAAGAACTTAGAAAAAATGATATAATTTTAAATAAATGATATTATACTATTACTTTGAGTAAATAATATTAATTTCTAATAAAATGCTTATAAAACCATCTTGACTAAAATGTAAGGTATTGTGTAAAAGGTTGGATTTTTAGTGAAAGCTTGGAATACATACGCTACAACAATTTTATAAAAATTACAACTGTCTTTTTTATATTTTTTATTTTTTAAATTCAAAAAAATGCGCAAAAATGTAAATATAGTATCTGTTGTATAGAAATTACCAAATGCCTAATAGCAAAGGAATGTAACACATTTGATTGTTATATTTATAAAATAACCAAACTTTAAGTATTAACGAAAAAACGAAAAAAGCAATTATTATTAGTTATTAATAGTCAAGCATTTAGAATAAGACTTTGGTAATCATGTGATTATACGGTTTAACTAATTTCTGTCTTTCTCTCTGAGTATGAAATGCAATCACTACTGCAGTTTTTTGTTTCGAAATACTATAATATAAAATAAATACAATATATTGCACAGTATTTACAACTGACATAACGTCAGAATCTTTGAAAGAATATAAACTGCTAAATATCTGTAATATGTAAACATTTTAACCAGTTTCTTTCAAGGGTCTGTAAGTTTGTTGTCATTTTTTTAGTATATACAACTTAATTATAGTGAGATTTTAATTTATTTCTAGAAATCTATTTATTTTATCGATTTACTATTTAGAAAAATTCTATAATGTTATATGCAATTGGTAAAAATATTTCCTATACATTTTTCATAGATACTATATTCGATTCCCAGCAATATATTTAAAATTATAGCAATTAATCTCTCTAAAAATACTTATTTTTTCATTTCAGAAAAAACCATTAATTTTAAAAATTGAAATGAAGTAAAATAATAATTAATACACGTTTAGTTTAAATAGTTTACAAGTTAACAATTTTAAATTAAATATTTTTTATTTTTATTAACGATTATATACTAGTTGGAAATACCAGCTATAGCAAATTTAATTACTTATAAGTCAAGATATAGCTATGAAGCTGTTAATAGGTGTTAAATGTAATGGGAAGAGTATTAATCTTTGAAATCTATTTGCAAGAAATTAGTGTTATCATTCCGTTTCTTAGGCACACATAATATAAAAATATTGACACTGGTTGAAACATTCGCAAAAAATGTTAATTTTAAATTAAATATTTTTTATTTTTATTAACGATTATATACTAGTTGGAAATACCAGCTATAGCAAATTTAATTACTTATAAGTCAAGATATAGCTATGAAGCTGTTAATAGGTGTTAAATGTAATGGGAAGAGTATTAATCTTTGAAATCTATTTGCAAGAAATTAATGTTATCATTCCGTTTCTTAGGCACACATAATATAAAAATATTGACACTGGTTGAAACATTCGCAAAAAATGTTAATTTAGTTTTCAAAATAATTCTGATTAATTGTATTCTTTGATAACAAACAAAATAAAACATATTTATCTCTCATTTAAACTGACACAATGAAAGTTTTACCTACTTAAATATTATT
Organism: Latrodectus hesperus; assembly: GCA_037975125.1. Lineage (NCBI taxonomy): Eukaryota > Metazoa > Arthropoda > Arachnida > Araneae > Theridiidae > Latrodectus > Latrodectus hesperus. The sequence goes on along the minus strand of CM075856.1, from coordinate 102,981,131 downwards.
CTAAAAACAAACACTCTATATTTTTTATTTGTACTGATTCGAAATAAGAATACATGAAAAAAAATGTTTCGTAAACAAAAGAGAAAAGAAAAACTTTGCTGTATAAATTTATCTTGTAAATAAAACATTTTATGCGAAGTTTCGACTAAGAGTTTTCCACATTTATATTAATATAAAGAAGATTGTGAAAAATAATAAGATGCTTAAAAATAAAAATATTAAAGTTATTAAAATAATTTACTGTTAAAACAAAAAAAGCTAATTTAAATTGTTATTCTAAAGACTGTGCGACAAAAGAGCTTATTTAAAGATTCTAATTTCCAAGAATAAAGCGACAACTTCGTAAAAAAATTCTAATTAATTTTAATTAACCTAGAAACACGTATAAATATTTTTCACTAAAATTTGTTTATTAAATTACATTTCAGCATTGCGTTTGAAGGGTACTTAAACATGGTATAACTAAATTCACAATGTTTATCCGTTTTTTCTTAATATCATTTTGCAAAGCGCACGTTTAAGTATATATATAAATATTAGATTTAATTATATATTATATACCAAAATAATTATTTAGCTATCTCAAAAATATTACAATAAACCAACTAATTTTTTTTGTTAGAAATTTCTTTATTCATATTATGGTTTCTATTACTCAAAACTTTTATTGAATGAAATAAACAATAAAAGAACAATTTCCTTTCATATATTAACATTCCGTTTTTAATTAAATATTCTTACTCAGTATGATTTGAAAGAAAGATAAGAGGCATTTTATTAAAGAAATATTTCGCAATTTGAAATAATTTCGATGGAAATGAAGTGATTGCAAAATTTAATAATCCTCTTTGAAACCTTTACGTATCTAATTAAATTTTAAAAGAATTCTAGAATTTAGCTTTAATTTATTGTTCTACTATTTGTGTTTGCTTTGGATGTATTATTTTCAGAACATTATTACCAATTTGTTTGCTTATAAAATAAATTTTGCTTTTGTAAAATTAATATCACGCTTTATCAATTTTAAATTCAATTTTATAAATTATTTTCGATTTATTTTAAAAACAATAGCGTTATTCATCCCTGAATTTTCTGAATGTAAAATTAAAAATAGATTACTGATATAAAAATGATACGGTGGTACTAATATTAAAGTATGGCCGAGATAAAAAATAAAAACTACACTTCGTGAATAAATTGTTCAAGTTTTTGACATTCGAATTGTTTGTTTAATAAATAATGTTAATCATTAATTTTCTTAAGTTGTTAACTATAGCTATAATTCTGATGATAAAAAACAGAATGCAACGGAATAAAAATAAAAATAAAAGGTCAGGTATATTGTTCATTAAAAATGCTACTGAGTTGTATACTTGCTTAACTATAATCGAATAAAAAAAACTATTTCAATGTAAGGAATATCCAGTCGCAGATGAGTGAAATATTATATATAAAGTACCGAGCAAGATACCAAGCATGGTATTTCACTATTAAACAGACTTAACTAGTCATTAACGCATCTAATATCTAACTCATTTTCTAATTCCGCTGTGGTACAATACACACATGCACAATCATTGCATATTACGTTGTAACAGTTCAAATTACAAACTCTGAGAAATAATCCGTACAAAATTGCTTGTCTTGTAGTCACAGATTACATTTACTTATCTGACACAATGCTTATAGCAGCAAAGATACAATGTTATATGTATACATATAATATATATATATATATATATACATATACATACATATATATATATATATATATATATATATATATATATATATATATATATATATATATATATATATATATATATATATATACTGCTTAAATATGTTTTAAATTTCTCAACTTCCTTGTTTTACATTTCATAAAATAGCAATTATTTTTTTCTCAATATATGTTTAAAAAACTGGTGATCTTCATTTTGGTTTGTCTGTCATACAACGATCATTTTTTGCACACGAGGACTAATTGTTCAAGGACCTACGTTTTAAAGTGGATTCAAAACCAATACAAACAACCAATCCCAAAGTGGTGAACCCATGAACTGGTGAAACAAAGGCAAGAAACTAATTATCAAAACAAATGAGAGTTTAGAGCTTATTTAAGAAATACTTGTAGATAAGATGATATAAATTAAGAGCAAAAATTACTTAACCTGAAATGTGGGCCAGAATTATATTCGTTATTTCCAATTTCATGCATAATCGAAATGAATATAGATGTACAAAAGAATCATTGGAATGACAAAATAGTTATATTGCTGTTTCGATTATAACAACTTAGAATTAAGTATCTGAAGTTGACAATTTCATCATAATTTTTTGTCTTTAAAAGCAGTATTTGGCTGTTGAATGAAGGCAGAGAGGTTAGCGTCCCTAACTTCGAAACATAGGTCCATGATTCGAATTCTATTTCGAGCACGGATACTTTTTTCTCTCTTTGTGTTTGACTTTCTTTATCACTTCACTTTCCAGGTGAAAATGGCACACCTACTGGGTGCTCCACTATATGAGATGTCATCACTGTGCCCATTATACAGCTGAATACAGACAAGGCCTAAGAGCAGCCGGCATAAGAAAATAAATTTAATACCTGGCAATGCATAGTGAATAGTTTATAGTTGAAAAATATCATAATTCATGCACGAAAGTGTTCTTTTCAAGGATGACTTTCTACAGATAATGGGACATATTAATTTATCGCAAAGGAGAAATCCTGGAAAAAATGAGAAAATTCTGAAGCACACACTCAGACAAAAATGTGACAAACCTAGCATTTGCTATTGGGTTTTGACTGAGATCGAATTCAGAATTGCCTATGACACATGAAATAAAAATTACGACACATGATTTATAACATTAAATATGAAAGTAAAAATGTGTAAAAGTAAAGAGACATCCAACTCAAAACTGTTTTTAGAAAGTGTACATTGCTATTTAATAATGGAACTACAGAACATGAAGCTGTGAGATTATCCTTACAAATACTGTGAATTAAGATTGTATACATCATATTACGTAACATAAAACTCTAGCGGTATTAAAATAAATTTAACACTAAATATTTCAATGTAATTAATTTCTGGAATTCACTGTTTTACTAAGAAACAATACATTAAGGAAATGTTTGTTATCTAAGGAATTTTCCATTAAGCAATTGCCTTAAGGGTGAATAAAAATTACCTAAATTAATCATTTATAGTTTTAAAATTACTTAAATTAATCTCTCTCTCTCATTTTTAGTTTTAAAATTACTTATAATTTAATCATTTTTACTTTTTATCCAGTTTAGTTAAATTAATTCAAATTAAAATGAAAATATAATTGCATGTTAAAATAATTATTCTATGTCACGATATTTATTATTAGAATGGACTCATTATAAAACTAAATGAATATAATAAACAATTAAATATGAAATTTGACAAAAGTATATATAATAACACAGTGGATTGGATATTTAATATAAATTCCAGTAATTAATGAAATGCTTAGTTTAATTATTTGAGATAATTTAAATGAGTGTAAAAATAAATGCGCTCCACCTTAATTTTTGCTACCAATATAATTAGAAAATAATTTTATATTTTAAAAAATTTAAATTGCCTAATTGATTTATTCTTTGTGATAGAAAACATAGGGTTAAGTATATCATTTAAAACATAGTTTCATTTTTTTCATGTGCAATCGAAAATTACTTATAAAGCAGTATAAGAAAATAAATTCATTAAACTTATGTTTTGTGGAATAAAATAATGCATACAAGGAATCATTGCTACAAAATATTTCAGCAGTTTTCACAGAAGCTTTAAAAATAAAAAATTTTGTAAAAGGAAAGTTTCACGTTGTTATAAATCACCCTGTCGCTTTACGGCAATTGTCATTTAAAATGTATAAATTATTAAAAAAAATGAAATCTTTAAACACACATTATATATGTTATATGAAATTAAAGAAACCAATACATTCATACATACATACATACATATATATATATATATATATATATATATATATATATATATATATATATATATATATATATATATATATATATATATATATATATATATATATATATATATATATATTATATGGAAAGATTTAAGTTTATTTTGTATTTACAATAATTATATTTCTTATGGAGAAAATATTTATTTACAAGTTAATGGCATTCCCCAGGGTTCCAAATTTTCAAGTATATTGGCTAATTTATTTTTAAACTACTTTGAAAAATCATTTATTATACAAATACCTTTTGCTTATAGATATATTGACGATTTAATAGTTTTTAATTGCCTGGAATTCGATAGAATTTACAATAATATATATCCTAAAGAATTAAAATTAATAAAAACCAATATTGATAACTTAAAAACTGAATTTCTAGATATTTCAATTACTATAAAAGATAACTACACATTTACTGACATTTATGATAAAACTAATAATTTTAATTTCAAAGTTAATAAGATGATTTTCTGGAATTCAAACATTTCAATTAAAATTTATAAAAATATTATTTTTAATCAACTTAATAGAATATATAATATATGTAATAATTTAAATAATATAAATAAACAAAAAAACAGACTAGAAAATATTTTAACTCATAATAACATTCCAACTAATTTTATTAAGCACTATTTGGCTAGTAGAGCATTGCTTATAAGAGTGAAGTAAGGCGTAGTTTTTATACTACAGAAGGGTCACCCAAGCCTTGAAGGTCTTATAAGAAGCTTGAAATGCCGATAGTGTTTACACTTAGTCACTAATTTATATGTTTGGTGAGGTTCTTGCAGATTTGGATTTGTAATGATTATTATGTATTGAGTGTATTTTGGCAACATTGTATTTTAGCGGCATTGGATTTTGACTTGTATATTTTGGATTGAATTCTACTTGCATATTTTGGATTGGGTTTTGCTTCTTTTCTTGTTTGATGCTTTGATTTTTGGTATGGCTTTGGGGTGTGATGGCTATTTTAAGACTATGTCTTGGGCCATTGCAGAAAAGCCATAATTTGTGCCAATGTGGTCAACACCCCCTGATGAAGCTGGCCATATTGGTACTTTATTCCATTTATATTTATATTTATCTTTATTCCATTTATATTTATCTTTCTTTAAAGTGTTTTTCAATGTAATTCTTTTCATTGTATTTTTCAATGTGTTATTTTCCATTTGATATTTCAATATATCGTTTTCCATTTAATATTTCAATGCTATAATATTTCAATGTGTTGTCTTCCTTCTGATATTCTACTTTTGACATTTAATTTTTCAATATATTATTATTATTTTCTATTTGGCATTTTTCATTGTATTTTGTCTTATTATATTATATTCTTTGCATATTTTATAAATTATACTATTAACTATATCTTAGTAATACTATTCTAGCTGCTTTTGCGCTAAATGTACTGCTAATCTTAAAACATAAATTTTATGTATTCTTGTGATTCTGGTTATATGTCTAACTTTGCACTTATATTTTATGTATTCTTGAGCTTTTGGCTACACATCTGATTTTGCATTTATATTTATATAATTATATATATATATATATATATATATATATATATATATATATATATATATTTATATATGTATGTATGTATATATGTATATATATATGTGTGTGTGTCTTTGTCTGTGTGTGTGTGTGTGAGTGTGTTTGTGTGTAGGTATTGGTTACTTTAATTTCATATGGCATTCTGATTTCTGATTCATTCATCAGATATGGTTAAAAAATTGAATTGTAAAAAGTACTTAACAAATGCGTAGAGCTTTAACCTCTTTCATGTAATTAATATCTTAAAATTTATTAAAAATGTATCTTACATTGAGTAATAGTTTATAGAAATATTAACTGATGTAAAATTTAAGATAGGAATGGTATAAGACCATTACAGGAAAGAAATTTTTATTTTTTATTAGTTTTGCAGCATCAAATTTTAATGTTGATTGAAAGTTTATATGTATGAGATACATTTAAAAATTTACTTAAAAGTCATATTAATATATTTAAGCAAATCAGCTTATACTTTTTAACTTAGAACATACTTTTTTACGCTAAACATGTTACATATCTCAAAATTTAAAAGACTTTTTAAGAAACTTTCTAAATAATAATAATTGTCATTAATTATCCATAAAACTTCAATTTGTGTACAATATCCCTATTTCGTATGATATTATAAAGCAAGAGAAGTATTTTGTATTGAACATTCTCAAAACAATGTGTTCAATATGTTCTAGAAATAAAATTCAACTTATCTGATTGCAGTCCGAATATGATTGGAAACTAATTCAATTTCTCTATATTTTATAGGAAATTGATTTTGCAGAACTGAATATACAATAGTTTTATCAGTATTTAGACATCAGATTAATTTAATAACTTAAGAGTCTCATTCTTTATTTCATTATGTATGTAAGTGGTATTCTTGAACACACATAGCACCTTGTAATGCTATATGTCGTGCTGAACTTGTCATGCTGTTCTTACAGAAATGCATACATTTCCCTGCATCGTTTGTGATCGATTTATGTCATAAGATTTATCCGTGGGGATCACATAAGTAAATATTTTTCTGTGCTATTTATTACACTAAACTAAACATATAAAATAAAATAATTTAATTTATTATTAATTATCAAATAAGTAAATGGCTTTAGTATTGAAATAAATTTATATATATGAATGTTAATTTATGGAGACAATTTTAACATTATTTATTTTTTATGAGTGAACAGTCAATCTGAAAGTCAATAGTTTCTTTATATATTCCAGGTATCTCTCATCTCTCAATTGGGTAAATTAATGAATTAAATTTTGACACTTTTAATTTTCCTAAAATCCTTACAAAACTAATGTTTATAACTAATGCCCTTATTGCTTTTATTTTAAATGTTGAAGTTAGAAAAAAATGTAAAACGTGATACGTTCTGTTGACTATATTTTGATATTATTCTTATTAAAAATGGGTCAAATGTAAATTAATAATAATATGTTATTCTGCTTCGTTAAATGGGAGCAATGCGATGTTTTCAAAATTGATTGGCCTTTCAACCTGTGTTAAATATTTGTTCATATCAACTAAAATTTTCTATCAATAGACATGTTAAAGTTTTTTCAATATACTCTGTATTAAATACTAGGACAATTAAAAACTCAATATATTTTGCTTTACTAGAGCATTAATTTTTTTACACCTATTTGATTATATTTTTCTTCAGATATCCGGCACCCAATGTTTATATGTGTTAATGCATATGCTAGATTCTTGTATAAACGAAGATTTTTAGTGTTGATATTACATTGATTCATTAATTTCGTAATTTCGTATCAAAAAACAATGCAAACGATTAATATATTTTTAAACGTTTAACTTTAAATTTTTAGTGAGCATTCGTCATTATTAATATATAAAGAAAAGCTTATATATTAAAAATTTTATTCCTGGTCTATAATTTCCAATGCAAATTTTATTTCTCTGTCACTTTGTTATTACTCTATTATCTTTATTGTATTTCTCAGTTAGGAAATATCATTCTAGTGGAAGATTTTTCATGGAAAATATGTATCTTTTTATAAAGGTAATTGAAGATTAAAGAAGAAACACAGGTGTTTCCTTCATTAAATAAAGTATATAACCAATACAATTATTATTGCAAATGGAAATCTTCCTTGCTTGAATCTTAGCAAATATATAAATAATTTTTTCGGATCTAAATCTTATTAGATATTATTAATCTAGAGTAATTATAATCACTTAATTGATGTAAATGATGGAGTACTGCAATTTAAATTGATACGAATTTATTTTAAGCAGTTTATCAAAAACTGTTCATTGGTTTTAAGCATTTTATAAATTTTCTGAATTTTAGGAAAAAGCTATACATAAATACAGATAATATATATAAATAATAAGCAGGCTACACTGACTGTCTGAAGATTAAAGAAAATTAAAACATAGAAATTTATCTAAAATGACATTATTTTATTTCAGACAATTCAACAAATTACTAAAAGAAGGATTTCAGAAAATTACATATTTATCGGAATAAAATAGTTATTTTAATCTAAATTAATAATACTATTTCTTAAAGTTCATAACTTTTTTTAATAATAAATTAAAAAACTATATTTATTTCTACTTATAAAATTTTTGGAATATAATAATTGAAAAAAATATTTTAATGATCTTTATTTTTTCCAAGTTTCGAATAATTCTTTAATAAAAATATTTACTTTTATTAAAAAAATGCTTTAATACTAATTTTTAAACATTTTATTCTATGCTATTGATTTACCATTCAGAAAATATATAACTGATGTAAAGTACAAATACGTTTTATTCAAGTTGTTGTTTCTTTATTATTATTTCATTTATTTTTTATTCATTTATAAAGCAAGTTCGTAGTAAAGCACATCATATAGATAGTAGTAAGATTAAATTATTAAGTAAGATTTAGTTATTATATATAAGTAAAATTTATTATAAGAAAAGTAAGATTTTATTATTATTTTATTATTTGTGATGAATTTCATTTTAAACTCTTCAAATAACAAATTTATTGTGATAATTTATTGTTTATTGTTGATGTTCTAGCATTTGAAGTGGATAAAGAAATTAAAATGTGCAAATATTTTTATTCAATATAACAAAGAATTTTAACAGTGGAAAAAAAGTTTTGCTAATAAAAAATTTTTTTAAGATAATTATGTGTGAAATCATATTTATACTACACACAAAGCATATTTTAATCTAATTAATTCTATAGCAATGGAAATTTGCTAATTTTTTTAACCAAAGTTTTTCTCTGAAAACATATATGATTACTAGCAAAACTTAAAGAAATATTGCAAAACTGCTTACAAGAGTATTAATTTCAAACCTTAATTTATGAATTTATTCTTTTGAAAAATGTTTTATTTCTTAAAAAAATAAACAACCCCATAATTTTAAATTGCTACAAACAAATTTTATTGCAAATAAGTACGTTTGTTGATGAATTTGTATAAAACTAAACTTTGTGTTTAAGAAATTTGTATTCAAAAAATTTAATTGCAGTTATGTTAATAAAAATATTTGTTAATAAAAATATGTTAATATATGTTAATAAAAATATTTTCCATTTAATGCTGCAAATGCAGTCCCTTACAGAAATCAGACATTTAATATTTATACACTCTGTATTAATTTGCTTTTTTAATAAAACTTGTCTTACATAATACCATTTAGTTTAAACTGGATTATAATGTATTTTGCCATTTTTATGTTTTAATAGAATTTTACATCTCAATTAGTTTTGTTGTAATTTGACATTTTTCTACAAAGTTAACGTTTAAGAATTTTTATCACAAATTTAATGTTTTCAATTTACGATATTATTTTCGTTGGAGGAGAGGATTATAATAATTCTTTGTAAAATGCAATTTAAAAATTAAAAAAATTCTAAAAAAAATTATTTATAGAATTAATGTTAAATGCGTTACTTTTCATTTTCCAATCTTTTCAATGAAGTTTATGTTTGCTGCTTAGATTTAGAAAGAAGAAAGAAAAATAAATCTCAGGTTACATTTGTTGTTTAATATTAGTTTTCTATTAAATTAAATCTATTTCTATTAGATAATATTTGTGTGGTTAACCTACTTCAAAATGTATTTCATAATCTTCTTATAAACTTCAAATATTGTTTCAGAGTTAAAAATGAAATTGCTTTCCTTTGTTTTGTGAGGCTTACCCTGATACAATCTTAAATTAAAAACTTTCCTTTAAAGTTGATTTCAGATACACATGGCGCCTTTCTCAGCTCTAGAAAAATTAATTAAACGATACAGATGTAAAATATTAACTAAAACATTTAATATTATGTTGTTACGAATTGACTTAATTTATGTTTTAATATTAAAATAAAGTTATGAAATTTTAATTCTGCTAAACATTTTAAATAAATGTATTTTGATAGTTTAAATTTCTAATTATGCAAAATAAGCTCTTTTAATCAGTATTTTTATATTTTTTTCTAAATTAATTGTACATACGTTAATCTTTGAACACTAAATTATATTTTTATAATGTGATAACGATACGTATAAACGATAAATAAGCTCTTTTAATCAGTATTTTTATTTATTTTTCTAAATTAATTGTATATACGTTAAGCTTTGAACTCTAAATTATATTTTTGTAATGTGATAAACGATATGAGGATGTTTCCTAATATAAATATATGTACTTATATTTCTAATTTATCTAAACAACAATGTTTATATTTATTTATTTAATTATGCTTATTTTCTTTCACCATCATATGCCCAAGTATCAAAAGTTACTGCGTTACATTTATTTACTGCGAATTTGCTGTGTACGTGGAAAAAATTCTCATACGCCATTTTGACTCCCAATGAGAAATGGTGATATATCTATCTATCTATCTATCTATCTATATATCTATATATCTATATATCTATATATATATATATATATATATATATATATATATATATATATATATATATATATATATATATATATATATATGAATGAATGAATGAATCTATAAATACAGTGTGTTAGTATAAGATAAATAACTGTATGAGAACAATATACACGCACACACAATGCCATGACAACTTTTGTAAAACTCTTTTATTATTCCATTGGAATGTATTACATAATTTGAGCCTCAAATCATATTACACAACACGCATTTATAGGTCACAAATGGAGGAAATTTTATTCCACTTTCTTCCCTGTCGCACAAATAATTTGTATATATATGCATGCTTCCATTCTTTAATGTACTTTTTTGTTTAATTTACAAAGCATAATACTAGACAGAAAAAAGAAAGTATTTTTCAAAAGATAAACCTTAGTTAAGGTCTCTTCTTAAGTTCATAGGTTACGAAGAAGTCTGGGACTATCGTACAATATACAGACGATCAAACAGCAAGAGTTTGTGTCAAGTCCTTCCAGGAGTTTATTATCCTAAAAAATTCTTTATTTAATAACGTATCGTACAATATAATAATATGCAGCACCTTTGAAATTCTGTTTCTGGTAGACAAGAATCATTTTGAAGTAACATTTACAGCTTTACTCTCCGTATTTTTAACATATTATTTACACAAGTTCAGCAACGTGTAGTTTGTTTACAATAATTACTTACCGTTGCTTCAAATTAGAACAATATTTGGCATCGAAAGCCTGCAGTAGAACACAGACTTGAATAAGTAACACATATATAACTTTGCGTTTATATTTTGTATAGATGATATAGATATGAAGGAGGACACCACGAAGAAAGAAATCATAACTTGTAATTAATTTGGTTTTTCAACTATGGAGAGCTGCTGGCAGTATCACTTATCGATCGAGCTGACAGTTCACGTGAAGTCCAGTGTTTGAAGTTTTGTTTCTATCTATAAATTTGGCCCTATTTAAACAATGGACGTTATTTTTCTTTTAGCTCGAAGACTTTAGATTCAGAATTACAGCAATGAAGTCTCACTTAGCTCAAATCAACAATAATCAAGGCTTTAAATTCCTATGAAAATAAACAGAGATATGTCAGTCTTATTTTTGGTTTAATTTAAAAATAAGCACATCACATTCAGCAGTCACAAGGAAAACATAAAAATTTTAAAAAGGTGGTTAAAAGTTGTAAAAGAATCGTATTTTTGCTTTTTCAATCAGAACATTAATGTCGAATATTGTCCACTATTTAGGTTAATTTTCTTAAATTTTAAGTTGGACTGAAATTTCTTCCAAGTTTAAGTTATTTTAAAGTTTATTCAAATGTTTTCATGAGTTTCCATGATTTAAGAAATGATTTTAATTTCTTTGCTATCCTCTAACCAAGTAAAATATACTTTAAAAATATCTTTATATTTTTATTTTTTTAATTAGGTCTGTAAAAGGGTGATTATTTAAGTGGATAAACAACAATATTTCTTTCTCATATCATATTTTAATACAGTTTACATTTCCTTTAAAAAAGTAGCCTTAAAGATTACTGCGTATTAAGATTGAATGAATTACAAATTATTTAGCTTAGATGAATTAGAAACATTTATTTAAACAGCAAAATGAACACGTGTACGTAGATTAACATTTTAAAAGTGTAAAATAATAATAAGTAAAAATTAATTTAAAAATAAACAGCAATGCAATAACAATATATTAAGTTCTAATTTTTTTTTCAACAGAATTTGACATAATATTATGTAAATTTATAATATGTTACAATAATGTTAAAACTACTTTTAGAATCAGTAAATTTTAATACACAAAATTGTGCATTACAAATTGAAGAATAATTTTAATATACAAAATGAAATATAATTTCATTACATTGTACGAAATCAATTATATCAGTATATATAATATGAATAAATTTATCTCTCATTATAAATTAAAATGTCTGAATGCATATATATGTATTTACAAGAAGAAATATTTTTGAAACTTAGGAAGATAAGATACAGAAATATTTAATAGCTAAAAATTTATCTTAAAAACTCTAATTATATAATAATTAATTATGAGCTTTCTTATATAATTTTTAGAAATGTAGTTACTATCTGAATTTTTTTCTTTATCTGCTCAGTTAATAAGAAATAAAATTAAAATACGCACCACACTCTATGATTTTATTGTTAAAATATTTTATATTATATGATGATGCAGATTTGATCCACACTAATTTCATGACAAACGTGTTGTTAAACTCACTGATGCTACGTATAATGAAATGACAGTATATTATGTATAGTTTAAAAATATGAATTGATATTTTAAAATAATATTCAAAATCACATCAGAACTCACTCAAATAAAGCCATTCAAATATAATTAAATTTGTTCAACTCATTAAATAATGGTAAATATTTTCAATGAAGTATAAAGATAAATTAATTACTGATTTCATAGCATATTCTAATAAATACAGCTAATTCTGGTATATCAACCATTTTTAAAGGTAGTATTACTTTCCCTTATGAAAATATAATCACTATTTTGACTGAATTCAGTGATAATAAATTTTAAAAAATACATGGATGAATAAAATTAGAAAAAAAAATTTAAAGCTTTCGATATCAGAATATTCTAAATCAAATTTTATTGATGATGAAAATAAATTTAACTAAATTTTCACTTACGTTTAGAAGACTTCGCTTTTCATTCAAGTAAAGATAAAGTGATACTGCTTGCAACAATTCATACATAATCAACTACCTGTAATCTGAAATATTTTAAAAGAAGAAATTCAATTAAATGAAAATAAGAACATGAATGCAGACAAACAATACTTAATTTTCAATATTATGTATAAAATGAAATACATTTTTTAATTCTAATATCGTAAAGCTGATATTCATTAAATAAACATAATATTCCTATTATGATATGAATTAAAAATTATGTTTTTATAGTACTTTTGAATACTATAAAATATATTTTTTTATCAATTAATATTATTTAGGATATTAGCGACACTTACCTGTCTCAGAACTAAAATAAGGTATTCATGTACATGATGTTAAAAATTATATCACATTAAAAATGTGATAAAATTTTACTTTATATTTAACATTTCATTTTAAAAATTAATTCTAAAACCAAAATTACAATTTAATGAGGAATTTTCATTTCATATCCCATACACATTAATTCTACTTTTAAAACTTACTGCAATTTCTTTCAGTTACTAATTACACATAGTTAGAAATTCAAATATGAAATTACAAACAGAAAGTAATAAAAATGTACAAATGTAAATAAGAACCAATATAGCAACAAACGGAAAATAAGTAAAATCGATTTTCATTTGTCACACACACACACATACATAAATAAATAAATATATATATATATATATATATATATATATATATATATATATATATATATATATATATATATATATATATATATATATATATATATATATATATATATATATATATATATATATATATATATATATATATATATATATATATAATATATCGAGCTTTATATTTCAAAAGTGAAGGGGAAAATCAAAACTTATTACTTTCTGGTATCAATTGTTCTCGAAGGAAACGAAACAAAATAGGAGGCATGGGATGTTTATTCTCTATTTTGTATCTCAAACCTAACAGCGGGAAAGAGAATAGGCCAAGACATTTTAGAAATTGAACGCAATTCAATTCCCGAAAAACCTACTCGACTTTCAATAGTTGTCCCAGAAGCCAGCATCATATGATAGCTCTTCTTGTCGAACGTACTTCCCTTCGAATCTTTTATTTTCGCTGTAAAAAGACTTGAGTAATTCATTGTATATTTTTGAAGGGAGACTTCTTTACGATATCCGATACTGATTGGTCAGCAAGTTTGGAAGTTTGATACCGTTACTTGTCAACAGAAATGAAGAAAATTATTTTAGAGAATTATCTAATGCGGTTGACACATCAATAATGCATTTTCTAAAGAATTTATGTTGTCATAAAATATCGAAGACTTTTGTAAGCTAACAGTCTGCTCAAAAACATACATCGATAAGGCTCTCAATTCAGATACTTTTACGTTTCAATAGTTAATTATTTGTAAATTACTTTTGATTTAGATTAATATTTTTATTAGTTAAAACAAAGCAATCTTAAATCTATTTATGTGGTTAAGTAATAATATGAAATCGTTTTAAAAATTGGCAAATATAAGTGATTTTTGAATTATTTATTGAAATATTATTTTTCTATCAATTAGAAATTTACGCAATTTTTTAAACTTTAATAAAATAAAAATTTATATCTGAAAATTACATAGGGGGATAATATTTTATAATTAAAAAAGTCATTCTAAGTTTTATTGCTGCTTGATACTTTTATATTTGTTGCATTAAATTGTTGTAAACTAAAAGCATTTTATAAAAATGTGGCCGAACATATTATCAGCAATGTAGAGTTATATAAACATAATACTCAATACATCATTCTTTAAACATTATTCTATACTAAATGTATTATTCTATAGCTGGTTAAAAGTTTGTTGTTATATGTCTTTAATTTCTTCTTGAAAAAGTTAAGTTTACATTTTGCGTTCATTTTTTAAACTATATTTCAGTCACATTAATATTATACTCTACTGACATTCAATTCAGTTTCTAAAAGTTTAAAATTATAATAAATGCATAAATAGTTTTAGCTTTACATAAAAAGAAATCTTAAATATATGTGAAACAAGTTTAATGTAATGCTATTTAATAAATATTATTCGCAAACCAACATTATATATATATATATATATATATATATATATATATATATATATATATATATATATATATATATATATATATATATATATATATATATATATATATATATATATATATATATATATATATATATATATATATATATATATATATATATATATACATATATATATATATATATATATATATATATATATATATATATATATATATATATATATATATATATATGTATATATAGTACCTACTTTATTTTATAATCCTATTTGTATTAAATACTTTGAAAAATAATATTAAAAAGGCCTCTCTTTAGTTAAAACATAATTATGAATTATCAATATTTTATTAAAGTAATAATACACTTACAAATGCATCACAATTACCTATATTCCATAGTACAAAAATTCTATTAAAAGAAAATAATTTCACTTATTGCACCATTTTAATAACTATAACTTTTTGCCTATAATTAATCGTAACGCATTAGTATTAATATTCCAATTAATCAGAAATTGTATCATGTAATTGTTATATAATTATGATTACATTTCATCATAACTACGCAAGACGCTAGAATTTTAAAATATATCCTTAAAAAGCTTCATTGAAAATAAATTAAAATCTATAATATATGTGTTACATTTGATTGGGAAGTCATATTAAATGTGCAATTAGTTTAACATACTTCTTTACATAGTTTATTAATTAATGTGTAAGTTGAAAATATGTGTCCAATAATCTTTGCAGAAAATCATTTTAAATAAGCTTATATTTGCAAATAATAACTTATACTTAAAGTAATTATAAATGTAAAATATTAAAGCTATTTCATTTTATAATATTTATACAATACAGTGAAAATTGTATTGCCTAAATTAATAATGTAATTCTAATTTGTTTCCCAAATGTTTCCCATATACTATCATAGTCGCAAGTTTCAAAAAGCATATTGCATACTAAATTTTAAGTTAAAACTATATTTTATGCAGTTATACGAATAACTGACGCTATTTTTTAAGCTCCTGAAGCTAAGTTACACAATTTTCTAATATTTTGTTAAATTGAATATAAATGAAAAATTATTAGCATATAAAAGAAATATAAGCGCATTTAACAAATATTTTACTTAAAATATAAATCATTATTTAAACTGACAATAATCACGTAATTTTATTTCATATTGTAAATTTACTGTTCCTAATGCTTTTCAAATGCTATTATATTCCATAATTTCTTGAAATATATGATTATTTTTTGAAAATTTAATCAAACGTTTTATATTTCAGATTATATTAAAATGATTACACAAATTTGAGCTTATATAGGTGTACATTTTACACTAAAAGAATGCTTACGGTGAACATTCTTTTTTATTCAAGCTAAAATATCCATTAATTTCATGTGTAAAAAAAGCAATACACATCTAATTGATTAATTAAACTTTTATATAACAAAAGAATTCTCCATGTTGCCCGAAAAATTAAGAATACTCGTCAAATGACATTCAAAACCCTTGCCAAAAATCAGCGGACACTTGAATAAACATGCACGTGCATGCAGATTTTCGGCGATAAGTCTATTACACACAGTTTCAATGTATTTCTTAAAGCTTCACATAGAACGTATATTATTTTCATTGAACTAAGAAATTATGAAAAATATAAATTCTATTTTTGAATCACCAGGAAAAGGATTTATTACTTTGGAAAATTAGAGAAAAATTTTAAAGTTAAATTGTCTTACTTAATGCATCAAAAAAATTCACAGGAATCATTGAATTTACTAGATTACTTACAAAAGTGTGGCTGAGAAATGGACGGACTGTCATATCTGATTTACCAATCGAAGCCTAGTCAATGGCGTCAGGATGACAGAACCATGAAGGCAAGAAAAGACGCCACGTAGCTCCATGAGTATTGACCAATGGCGGAAACGGCTTCAGAAGTGGGAGAAGTGTTCAGATCATGCTGCATTGCGGCTCTCTTTTCACCTGGAAAATAAAACATTTAATTTAAAATGTCCATCAGATTTCACTTAAGAACAAGCTATTAAATATCTTTAACGTAAATTGTTTAAATTTATTTTTAAGAAAAATATTTAAGAAAATATAGCCTAGCTCAATATTTTAGTTCCACTAATATATATATATATATATATATATATATATATATATATATATATATATATATATATATATATATATATATATATGTGTGTGTGTGTGTGTGTGTGTGTGTGTGTGTGTGTGTGTGTGTGTGTGTGTGTGTGTGTGTGTGTGTGTGTGTGTGTGTGTGTGTGTGTGTGTGTGTGTGTGTGTGTGTGTGTGTGTGTGTGTGTGTGTGTTATGTATGCATATACACACAGATTTTTGAATACTCACATAAAATGTTGTAATAGGATAAAGCGGTTTAGAAAAAGCTCTAGAATGCTTAACTTAACAAGTCTTTAAAATATTTGATAAATATTTAATATATTTGAAAAATATTTGATAAAAATATATAAATATTTGTGAAACTTTTAATTAAGTGACTTCTTCCAAAAAAATCAATTCATGTTAAATAATTAATTGCTAAAATTTAAACTTCAGACGAAAGAAATTCAAACTAAAAGGAAACCCATATTTATATGTATATACTTATATCGTAACATTAAATATAAGTTAAATGATTTAATTTAACATACATTAAAAGTTCCAAGTACTTTTTTAGTTAAAATTATATATTTTTTTCTTAAAAATATTTTATAATCATTTAATTAACTCTAAAAATTTCCCAATAAATCTTTAAACGATTAATGTATAATTTGCTATACGTTAATATCATAATATCTAATGTTTTAACTAATTTTATGCATAAAATATCTTCTGGGAAAAAGATTTGTCTTTTATAATGCATTTTATTCAAAAGTTAACATTTGTATATCCATAATATTGAAGTATTTATTTGCATGGAATATTTCTGCCGGAAAAACGTATTGAGCTAATGCTCTTTCTTGCATTGAATTACCTATCTACTGGCACTATGTCTATGTGAGTATATCTAGGTATTTTAGCTTTTGTAAGTAAAGCATTTCAAATACCATGAAGGAGATTTTATATTGGCACACACTCGCAGGAATAAATACTTGCAAATGGTAAAATAAGTTTCCTTGCGGCTATAAGAAAACATATCTTTATTTTAAGGTAAATTTTCTCTGTTTTGATATTACTGACATAAATTTGAAGTTTACAAAACTTTTCTTGTTTACTGTTAGTTGTTACTGTGTCGGTTACGAACATTCTAAGTGATACCAAATCTTGTGTTTAGGTTTTATTGCCTGGTATAAGTTGCATTAATTTACAAGGTAGTTTTACTGATTTTATCATATTTTTAGTTACTCCTTATTGCTTGATTTATTAATACTAATTTATTTCTTTTGACTTATTTCCATTAACAAAGCATTATTTTAAGTAAGAATTTCAAAATACTCTAATACATTTTAAATCTATTTATCGTGTAATTAATAATCTAAAGAAAACTATCTATTAATATATAAAGATTGATATAGTAAGAATTTGGTAAGCATGGAAAGGTTTTGATACACACATATTAATGCGTATAGTTTAATTAATTAATTTTTCTTTTACGGTTGTAAGTACTTAATTATGTAAAGGAATTATTTATCATGTTTAATAATTCTATATATATTTAAATAATGACACTCGGAAAATTGCCAGTTGACCAAATACCAAGAATGAATTTGAAATATTTAAAATGGAAGCTTTGAGAAAATCCCCTTTTCTGTAATTTTATGAAAACTAATCCATTTAATAATGTATACAAACATATAACATTCAACTGCATATTATTTTCCTTTGAGAGTTACAATACTCCACTTGAGCATAGAATTAACAAATATTATACAAAGTTGGATCGATGAATATTCCTTCCATTCCAATTGAATATCAGGAATGTATTCTTTTAGTGAAGAATTCTCTCTTTTTTTATTCTTTCCAATATATTTCCAAAATTATACTGCTTGATTGACGTGAAGATGCTAAAGTGGCCAGTCCGAAATTTTAATTTTCTCAACCATTAAATAAGTTTCACTTATAAAAATATAAAATAGCTATGCCAGTAATTCGCAATTGGATTCACAATGACTCAGGTAAACAATATAAAATCACAGTAAATAAGAATGGAAAATTTCTCTAATGAATGCCACTGAATTTTGTATTCGCATCCTTGAAAAAATTTATAAATGAAGAAAATAAATATCTAAAAAGCGATTTAGTTTTAAAAGTAGAAAAATCAGACCAAAATTTTCATTGGTTCAAAAAGTATTAGCAACAAAATATTGGTTAAAACTTCGCTGATATTTCAATTTCTACCTTTTTTTGGTAAAAAAGTTCTTCGAAAAGTGAAGGATCGATAAATCCAAACTCAATTTACCTTAAAGTGATAGTTGATGCAATATGCAACAGAAAGTGTACTCAGCACGAACAATACACATTAAAAGGAAGATAAGAAATGATGCAATAAATTTTTCGTCATGTTGGCATCACCACCATATAATGCAACAATAGGATAATGAACCATGATATTTACAATATTTAAGAACACTCTTTGATATTTATTACTAAAAGAGATTTCTTGGAGAGATTTTTCAGCCATATAAAGTTTAAACACATACTTCTAAAATGAAGAACCATTATCGTACACCGAAAAAGAATAAAGTTTTGCACAAGCTCAAAATAAGTTTATTGACCCCAATTGAACTAAGCATATCTGATTACACATCAAAGAAAAGCGAGTACATTTACGGAAGCATTCTTTAAAGCAAGGATTTCTTCCCATCCAAGCAACGGATTGTTAGAATTAAAAAAATTGTCATTAAGGAATCAATCCTTTCCATGTCTCTCATTGTACAGAAAATATTCTTCAAGTCACAATAATATTTCAAAATATTTGTAATAATATAAAATCATATGCTTTCAAGTCAGAGGTCCAGGTTTAATGATAATAACTCTTAACATAGGAGAGAGATTTTACGTTTGTGCTTTTTGCTTCTACATGTGTTAAGAAAAATACTTTTCTGTGGAATTATCCCTTGTTTCACGTCAATACAATTCATTAACAACAGAGAAAACTTACAGAAAACCAAAAACTAAAGAAATATCAATCTCGTGTTTCGGTATTCAATTCTTATTCTGTTCTCTGTGAGATAAAAATACGAATTGCATCTATTTTTCCACTGAAATTTATTTAAACATTCAACTATGTAACTGTCGTTATTTTGGTAAAAATAATATATTTTCAAATATATAAATTTATATATATATATATATTTATATATATATATATATATATATATATATATATATATATATATATATATATATATGTTGGGTTGTTCGGAAAGTCATTTCGTTTTCCCACCTGGATTAGCTTTTTGCTAATAAAAACCAACCACTTAATGAGTGTGAAATCGTACTACTACCAGAAAGATGGTAAAAAGCTATTGGACTAGAATGGACAATATGCAGTGCAATACGGTATTTATTCGTTATACGTTTTTCATTTTCATGAAAAACAAAATTACTTTCCGAACAACCAATATATATATATATATATATATATATATATATATATATATATATATATATATATATATATATATAGATAGATAGATAGATAGATAGATAGATATATATACATATATATATATATATATACATACATATATATATATACATACATATATATATATATATATATATATATATATATATATATATATATATATATACATATATATATATATATATATATATATATATATATATATATATATATATATATATATATATATATATATATATATATATATATATACATATATATATATATATATACATACATATATATATATATATATATATATATATATATATATATATATATATATATATATATATATATATATATATATATATATATATATATATATATATATATATATATATATATATATAATTTATTTCCATAATAGTTAAGTTGTTGGAAATAAAGGGAAAATCAAATTTCTGCAAATGTCATTAAAAAAACACTATGGTTTTAGAATTAAATAGAGGTATTTAATAAACTGATAAATTTAGAATATATAAGTTTATTAAATATCTCAATTTAAATAATTAGTAGTTTTAAAATGTTTTCCTCAAGAAATGTCAAGGATCTAAATATTTTTGTCATTCTATGACATTATGAATGGCCTAGATAGCAAAAGTTCACTATTTTTATGAAAAAATATTTAATTGTTAATATTCGAGATCATATTAGCAATATTGCAATTATTATTTGCAACATTTTCTACTTGAATATAATTAGTTTAAATAAAGTTTATTATTTATAAAGTTTTACTAATGAGATGGTATTCATATTAAATACTTATATTATCACTTACTTTAATTCAATTTGATTTGTTTTGTCATTCATTCTGTAGTTTTACTATATAATGTCTCATATTTTTTAATATAAATTGTTATTAATTTTGAAGAACAGATTTCTATTTAAGTTATTAGGTGAATTATTTAAATAAAATATAATTCACAGCATTTAATTATTATCAAGAAAACTTTTAATCATGCTTAGAATATTTTGAAGTAAAAATTTATGATATCAATAGCACATATAAGGTTTTCCCAATAGATTTAGATGTACGATGTTTGCTTAAAATTATATTCTAAGCAATGATTTGAAGTCTCATCTCAAGAAATTTCTTTTAAGTTTTTGTTATGAAGAACTCCATAAAATAAAGTATTACCAGGAAAGGCTAAAAGTATTAATCTTATTAATTAAGAAGTTAAATATATATTTTGAATGACTTCAATAGCGATCATAATAACACTGACATTTAAAAATTGAATCAATATATTTGTTTGATTGAATGAAGTTTAAGAATCATTTTAAAAAATCAGTCTAGACTATATTATTTCTATTTTGATTTAGGACATAAAATATATGAATGTTTCTCGCACAGGAAGTTCAAATAAAAAAATCCTTTCATAGTTCATATTTAATTTAGTGCCATCATTAGTCACAAAGCGATGTTAATGTTAATGTATAAATAAAGTGTTAATGTATAAATCTAAAATTTAATACAAAAATCATATTTGCAGAAGAAATTTGTTTAGTTTTCACATCAATTGAATTTCTAAATAATTTTGCAATACGTGGAAATTTGTCTATTTTAGAGCTAAAAAATATTTTGTGCTTATATTCAATGCTTTTTAAGCAGATAAACTAAATAATTACTAAAAACTAATCTGATATAAAAACCTAAGGTAAAAACTTATATTTTCTAATAATTTTTTTGGTTTTGTTATGAATCTTAAAATATTGCTTTTTATTGATACTTTTAAATGCTTAAAATATTTTCTAAAATCATACTTAATATTCCTATTAATTATTGAATTTCTGAACATTTTTCAGTATCATTACAATGTTTTACTTTACTGATAAATTATTGTTGTTCTTGTACAATATTTTATTGTACTTTTAGAGCTTTCAATGTAATAAAACTTTACAAAAGAGGTTAGAGGTACATTTAATATTCTATTTTTATACATACTTTAAAAAAAGACATTACTATTAATGAAAAAGTTTTATGATATGTGCAACACGCATCTATGTGCAAAGATTAATTTAATTTTCAAAATAAAAAATATGTAATCAAACAAGGGAAATTAAATAGGTTAACACACACAATTTTTAATCTATAAAATATTTATTCTAGTATTACATAACTCCAGTTCCAAAATTCTGTAATAAAAGAAATTCTTACATAAATAATGTGCTTAAGATCCATGCAAAAGAATTTTTTTAACTGATTAATATATGTTTATATTAACTTAAATATTCAGTCAAATAAAACTGCATAAATTGAGACACAATATGCTTAGATATTTAATATTTTCATGAAATAACTCCAGTAAATTTGATTAAAAGTTCTTGCAATATGCATTTTAATTAACTTTTAATATACTCCGTCTTACATTCTAATCTTAAGTTAAGCAGAAAGTTTCATTACATCATTTTTACTTAAGTTAAATTAACTTCATTGATTGCAGGAAATGTTATTATATTTCCATTCAAAATTATGTATTACAAACACTCACTTAAAATTAAATTTTATGTCATAACAAAAAAATAAATTCTAGTTTTATAAAAGCATACGGTTTCAATTATTGCGTGTTAATAAATATATTATTTGATAAAATAAAGATAAATACTTAAAAACACACAATGAATTTTACATATTAAAATATGATTTATAAAGGCTTACATATGTCATTTTGAACATAATATACATACTTTCTAACAAATCGGTTAAAAAACTTATAACGTACACTCGTGTCCATAAATTAAGGATAATTTAGAATCACACAGAAATTGAACTGTAAAATAAAAATTTCACATGTAGAACTATCACACACATCTTGAAGAAAAATATGCAAATTACAAAAAATCATCAGATGGCAACGATAATACGTCACAATCATCAGAGTGTAAGAGGGGAGTATAAGGAATGATTGCAAAGAAGGAAAATTGTTCACAAGCGCCTTAAAATCTTTTCAGTGTAATAACTGCATAGTTATGCCACAAAGGAAGCATTTGGATGATGTTTTACGTGGAAGACTTTTCGGCCGTCTGGAATGTTGACGTACCCAGCTGAAAGTATCCGAGGAACTTAGAATCTCCTAGCGTGTCGTCTCCAGGCTTTGGCAACGGTTCCAGTATGATGGTAATGTTGGTAGACGTTACAACTCAGATCACTCATGAGTTACAATACCAAATGAGGACCGGTATTTGGCTGTTACTGCCATAAGAAACAAGCGGAGCACAGCATCAGACTTGACTCGTCAGCTCTCTTCAATTACCGGTACGACACTTACAAGTCAGATCATGTACAATACGCTTAGGGCACATTGGTCTATATGCTCGTAGGTCTGTGAGATGTGTTCCACCTACCGCAACTCACGGTCGCCAGTAGTTAGCCTAGAGTAGAGAGCATGGATTATGGCAGCCCACATCTATCTGGATGTCAGTCTGGAGTAACATGTACGTTTGCTTTGGGGCACCATGGGTGCAGAATTTCTGTTTGTGCATGACAATGTCCGTCCTCACGGTGCAAGCATTGTAGACGAATGCCTTCAATCGGAGGATATCATCCGTATGGCCGACAAATTGCAGCCCGTCAATCCCCTCCCACATGTCTACCATAACTTTGGTAATGTGCTTGATTGTGGTGTAATATTCCTCAAGAGCAGATAGATAATTTGATGCTCAGCATGCCTAAGCGTTGTTCGGCCGAAATTGCATCGTCTTTTGGGCATACTATGCATTAACCATCATATCAACCATGTTACATCGGTTTTTAAAATAGGTTCTTTTTTTTAAATCTGCTCCAGAGAATTAAAATTGCAGTTTTTATTAATGATGTCAAACATATAGCATCTTTTTTTTTGCTCTTTACCTTTTATTTAATATATAGACTTTACAAATAAGTCACATTTGTTTTTGTTCTGACTCTTTCTTTGCCTGAAATTGCATTATTCTAAATTTATGGACACGAGTGCATTCAAAACACATACAAATACATGAATTTGTAATTTTTATCTAGGAAACACCTTGATACAAAAGTAGGCTGCGCATTATTTTGTATAACAAGAATATACTAAGTTTTTAAGTACAAGAATCAAAAAATAGTGAAAATAGAATGCAATTAAGAATGAAACCGAATATATTCAACTATTTAACCAGTAATTTATTCAATTATTTGACCTTTAACAATATCCTTTTTAAGAATTATCTATTGTTTCATAATTATCACTTTAATGAATATATTTTGATCATAGTTAATTTTTTTCAGATTGCTCATATAATAATAACCATATGATAATGAAGATAATTTAATATGCAAAAATTAAGAATGCAATAATTATGCTTCTATTTATTCAATTTAATATGTTCTCTGTTGCTGTAGCTTTATAATTTGCAATATCACCTATTTATATTAATTGGTATAAAAATTTAATTGCACAATTATGATAACTCTCATTCATAGACAATAAAAATCTTACAATGACACAAAAAGTGATTGGAATCTTTTATTTATAAATTTATAAAGTAATAATTCTTATATTTTTTAATTCATTTGATATATTAAATTCATATTTATATATTATAGTAATAAGTTATTAAAATCATTTTAACAGAACATTTATTAAAATGATTTTTTGAAAAAACATTTATTAAAGTAATAACAATCTCTTAAATGAGAAGCTTAATCATCATATTTTGAAAATTAATTTCAGTGAAGAGAAATAATGACCTAATTTCAGTTATGGAGAAACTACATAATGTTTGATTAATGACCTATAAAATTTATATTGTTAAAGATAATATTAATTATATTCTAAAAGTTATTATAGAGAAAACTGTGATCTTCGTAATTGTCTAATAAAACTAATTTTAGTAATTTAAATTTATTTAGTTTAACAATTTATTTTATAATAAACTATTTAAGTTATTTGAATGTCTTTATTTCAACTTTACAGCAGTCAATATTTGTAGACAATAATAAGAATATAATAACAATTATTCATGAGAAAGAACTATTTGCTATACATTTGCTAAATGAAACTAATTTTGTTGTATAGCAGTTTAAGTTATTTTATTTTCTTATTTCTCTATTTTTAGCAAGTTATTACTTTATTAGAATCATAAATGCGAAGATTAACAATTATATAATAATAAAAATTATTGAAAAATTTATATATTTATAAATTTAATTATACAACAAACAATCTGGGTGCAGAATGGCAGTCAATTCGTAACAACCAGTTATTGAAAATTATTACTAAAACATTCATTAAATAAAAATAATAATATTCCGAGCTTAATTTATTTTAATTATTTTATTCTATATAAATTTTAATTCCTGTTTCAAGGCAATCATTTGTTTGCATATTTTTTTCATATATCAAAAATAAATAAATAAGATAAAAATATACTGTTACTTATCATAAAACTTTCTTAAAACTTTAATTATTTTAATTTAATCTAATTGTTTAATATTGTATTACAGATCTAAATATTACCTTATATTTTGATCTCAATATAATTTTCAATAACAATATTTTCTTTTAGAGACCATTTCTTCATTATACATAAAAAAGAGCAGTTTAGAGAACAAAATTATTCTTTAAAAATATTATTATTTGAGATTTAAGATTTCAAGCATTTTTATCGTTGAATTACTAATATATATATATATATATATATATATATATATATATATATATATATATATATATATATATATATATATATATATATATATATATATATATATATATATATATATATATATATATATATATATATATACTTGAAGAAGTCATTGCTTGAAAATAGATCGAAAATATATTTGTAAATAACACGAAGTGATAATGTTAAATAAGTTCATTCCTTACATCATACGCCTCAGAACAACGGAGTGAAGCGTGTATATGCATATGACATTGCAAAGCAGGGATAAGCAGTTAAAAACTGACTAAAAAATCTCAACTGGTTCAAAGATTTTTCGACTGCCATATTCCATACTTTAAGGATGAAATAATCGTTGTTCTATATGGAATATCTAGATCTATCAAATAAGTCTACAATTTTATAGGTTTTAATTGACCTGTCTAGTTACTTCATGAAATACTATTTATTCTATGAAATAGAAAAATAAAGTGGGTTGCCAAACACATACTATATATATATATATATATTTATATATATATATATATACATATATATATATATATATATTATTACAGCATATTTTAGTTTCAATGTAATGTTCATATATAATCATTTGACTTGCAGCTTATTTCACACCATGCATTGAAAGGAAGATGTCTGCTTACCGTTTAAAACGTGAACACTGATGCTCGAAGCGTCCGCATTCGAAGGGCAACAGGTATAATTTCCCGAATCCGATGGCTGAGCGTTCTTGATAAATAGACGACTGATGGCCGTGGACTCCCCCGCTTTGTGTACTGTGATCTGTCCTCCAGAAGAATCATAATTGATCATGCGGTCCTGGTGATACCAGAAGACGAATACCGGGGGTTCTGGAGACTTACTGATGACGCAGGTCAGATTGATGGAGCTCCCCGTTTTCACATACAAATCGGGGGCTTCCTTTATTGATGACTTAGGAACTGAAAATACATGAAGCAACAGTAAGAAAATGCAATAGTGATACACCTGATTTGATTTTGCACGGTTAAAAGCAAGTTGACCGTTGAAACGGAAATTTTGACTTCACAGTATAACACTGAATTACAATAATAATAAGCTTACACCAATACTTTTTTTCAATTAGAGTAATTATTATATCTATTTGGTTAAAAAATAAGTTTTAAAATCAATATTGGATGCTACAAATAGCAAATGTTGAAACTAGAAACAAAAACAATATACTAGAAATAATTTGTTTTCAAACAAAAAAATATATAATAATTGATATTCTCAGAAAAATGTTTCTAAATTTTTATATTAATCTGTATTTTACATACTGGTACTTTTGATTTTAACATGGTGATTTTTAAACTTTTTTTATAATATAATGTGTATATTTAAATAAATGTATGTTGGTAAGCTGTGCATTTTTTATTTTTATTTCAAATTTCAATATTTTATTTAAAGTTATAAAGCTTCAAAAAACCATTCAATTAATATTAACACACATATTGAAACTTGCACAACAATCAACCACCTAGATTCTTTATGGCACTAACTATGGATAGTTGGTTCGTGGATGATTATATAATTATATACGAATATATAATATGAGCAATGTATTCTTCACAAATATTTCAGCAAACAACTAATATTAGTAACATGTAAGGACTTCTCTTCCTCTTCTGAAATTAAATTAAATGATAATTGTTTTTATCTAATATATCATTTCAAGTAAAACATATTAAATTGCTTGAACAAAAATTAAGTAACATTTAGTTGACAACTTTTGGTTGAACCCATTTATAAAAATAAGGATATTATTTAGATTATGAAAATTATTTACTAAGAAAGTTTTATTTGAAACAAATTGAATAAAACGAAAGTTTATCTAAATTTATCATTCACAATTAGTTTGATAATACTTTCGCATAAGGATAAAATAACAATCAAAAATTTCATAATATATTGACAAGGGGCATTACATAAATCAATAAACTTTTCTCTGAAGTTATGTAATTTATTTATACAGAAGAAAAAGAATTGAGATTTAGCTGCAAACCATTTTAAGTATGTTAATGAAATGTGCACGAATAACAAATCATTCTCAGTTGAAGCATCTGGTTCTGATTGATCCCTAAAGTAAACATCGACAGTTCATGTCAAATAACAGGAAAGCTAACACACTTCTCTTGAGCAAAGAGAGTAATTTGTTAGATGTTTTGAACATTTCAAATAATATAATTATGTTATTTTAATTAATCAAGAACAAGATAAGGAGCCAAATTGTGGTAACATGAAACAGACTTCATTTTTATTAAAACTAATACAAAATGTTTAATCTATTTTTTCGGTTAGAATTGAATTTAATCACATTAAATGTGCAGTGAAATTGTTTTTAATTTTAGATATGTATAATGTATATGGAATTCCAAATTTTAATTTTTATGGAATTTTAATTTTAATTTTTTTTTATTTTACACATATGTAATTTTTTTAAAGAATAATTTCAGCCTTAACGTATTTCCTTAACTTGGAATTTATAGCATGTTTTCAAACGTTCCTCCTCATTATTGTACCATGATGAAAAGAGGTATTTTTGCTATCATTTTAAGAGCTTATTATTTATATTAAAACTTTTAAATGATTAATTTAAATACAGCTATAATGAGATTTTTGATTATTTAAAAATTAAAAATTGAAAGTATCATAACTCATACAAATCTCTGCTTTATAACTTAAAAATTTAGCTTGATTTTTCCTAAATTTTAAAAGACTATTTGCTTACTATTTACTTCCCAGCAACTAGTTATGTTGCTGGGATCCTAAATATTTCAAAAGTTCACCCTAAATATCACCCTAAATATTCTCTAATACCCTAAATATTCCAAAAGTCCTAAATCACCCTAAATATTTCAAAAGTTTATTCAATTTTAAGTATTAAGAACTTCAATTATCTTACCCCCTATAAACTATTCTCATTGTCATCATAATGTAAAGTAAATCATTTGATGTTTTATTTTAATTTAAGTTACATAATCTAGTATTAAAAATAAATAAAAAAAATTATTAATTGATAAAGTAAATCTCATTTTTTTTCTTTAAAATTTTAAAAAAGGAATAAATATATTCTTAAGAGGTGCACAAAATTCTTTATATACCTTTACCAAACCATAGCAATTTAGGAAGATATATGCATTTATAATTAATTAGTTATATATTATATTTAAATTCAATTAATTAGTTACAGATATATTTTGCAAATTTAATTAATTTATTAAGCAAAATTTATATTTCTTTTAAAATATTTTATATTTTTTTCACTTATTTATAACAATAAAAAACTTTTGTTTTATTGCTTAAATGCATAATTCCTGTCTGACATGAAAAACTTGCTTTTGGCACTGTTATCTGATATAATCACACAGAACAAACAAGAAAGATACGAAACAAAATATAATCAAAACAAAAAAAAAACTTATATATATATATCATCAGAAATAAGTATTTACACCACAAAACATGCTGAGGTTCACTGGCAATAATAAAATTCAAATTAATGTTGTTTTATTATGTTAATTTTCAATATAAGTCATACAAAATTTAATTGAATTAAAATTTTTTCACATACTTTTTTTCAATCTTATCTATATTCAAAATCCGTTCACATGTATTTGCAATATATGGGAAAAACAGTTTTGATACAAGTTAAAATTTTTACCATTTGAAATATTTCTTAAATTTCTCAGTAAAATATTATTTAATTAGAAATTGTTTTAAAGACTGTTCTGTTTATATTCATAATTTGTTTTGTTTTATTTTTGCTTAGAAATAAATCATGTTTGTTTTCAGGATTACACGATCGATTTTACCTTAACAATAATAAAAGAAAACTTAATTTTGATATAATATTATTCATGTGTATGCAAATATATTTCAAATTTTTAAAAAATTAAAAAATTGTTTTTTTTTAATTTAGAAATCTATTCTGCTTTTTTTCAAATATTGTTATTATTCTTTATTATTAATAAGTATTATTCGTTTTTAAAATTAAGAAAGATCATAATTTCAGTTAAATATAATTAATGCATAAGAATATTTTTCAAAGACAAAAAATATAACTAGGCTCTTATAAGATTGCGGTATTATACAGAACTGCAACGTATTTTGCGAATCAATAAATTTATTTCCTGAAGTAAAGAGGAAATTGTACATGCAATTTTAGAAATTTATAGTATTAAATTTACACATAATTTGTGGGAATATTTTTACATAATTAAATGAAACAAAAAAGATAATTTCACACACACATTTATATAACTATTTATATTAAAGTATCAATTGAAAACATACACGCAACTCTGGAAATGTTATGCTATTAAATTAAGTAGTCCTATCATTTGCGGAAATTATATATGATAAATTACATGAAATTAATTGTTAATTTTATAAATTCGTTAAAGGCATCAAGAATAAACAAACATTATTATTTAAACTTTATATTTTCGATGCGTAATAGCTCTAAGAGCGTATCGGAAATTGTAAACAAGTAAATCAAATGACGTATATCCCTTTTCTTATTTGCCTTTCAAATGAATTAAAAGGACTCGGGATTTTATTTAAAACTCAGAGTTTCTTTGAAACCCATTCCCACTGCAGTGACAATAGCTCGAAAACTTTCATTGTAAGAAACATTCTCTACATTTTAGTACATTATTACATTCTAGAACGATAAATTCCATGCCAATAAATCAAAATAAAGTAAATTCTTAAATAAAGTTGTTTTTATCATTCATGTGGAAAAAAGAAAGAAATTTCGTTTTCCTATACCACAAGTGGTGAATAAATCAATTGTGAGTGTAATTTAGTAAAAACGTATTCTCAAACTAAATCACGTTTCCCGAATGATGTTTATAGGCTATTTTCATTGGTCTATTTGTAAAATTTATTTATTATTTTCTTTTAAATAATATTTTCGATTTCAATGAGAAGTTTTCTTCTAAATCAGAAAGCGGGTTTTTCATTTGAATCAAAATTGCTTCATATTTAAGTTTATTGTATATAAGTCTAAAAATCTATTTTCAAAGTTTTATAAAAGTGAAAAAAAATCCGCGCGTGCTGAATGCTGAGAATTCTTTTTGCAAACATTTAATTTTCATTTATTACATTTTATTTGTTCAAACATTATTGCCCTTAAATAATTATTTTAAATTTGCTTAAGGTAATATAACAGTTTTGACTGATTATTTTATTGTTTTATTTTTCTCTTAACATGCATTATTTTGTAATAACTATGAATACAAGTAACGACTAGTGGAATATTGTATGCAAATTTTTTTCGCTCTCAATCTAAAAACTGAATGTTTGATGTTTGTTATAAGAGGAACCGTTATTTCCATTCTTGCTACTAAATGGCGATATTTTATTAAATATCACCATTTAGTATAAAGAATTATCACCGTTTGCCTTAGTACCTGAAATAACTTGATAAAAAAACACTGAAGATTAGTAATTTTTTCTTACTTATTCGCAACAATGATCACTATGATGTATGAGTGGAAGAGAACGGATTCGATACCAACCACATTTGAAAAAACGGGAAATATGTGTACATGTTGGGTTCTGCTTTCTACATGCACATCTGCTGGGGAGATTGATTGGGTATTTTCCGGGTTTCTTCCTTTGCATCTTCCCTCGTAAAACGGCAGTCTATAAAAAGTCCCGTAGTAACGCAATTTACGCGGTTGACATTTAGAGTACTTAATAATGGCCTTTAGCGGCAACATATAAGTATGAAAGTTGATCCTATTTTTGCCATTGATTACATTCATTTTAAATAAAGTGAGTCTGTCTAGCAAAATTCATTATCATTCAGTTTCCCTTTTAAAAGTTTTTTAGTTCATTTTTAATGATTTGAATTTAAAATTAGCAAAATCCTGATAACTTAAAACTTTGAAAATGTTGAAATAAAAAGGTTACAAAAATATACATTAAAAATTATATGTCCCTAAAGTGTGAACTGTATTTCTCTAATTTAAATTGGTCCTAAGAATCTTTCAATTCTTAAATCGTTAAAATTAACTGACACTCATTGTGAAACAGAAGTATAGTTATTTCTTCTAGCAATAATGAGTGTTTCAAATTTGCTGTTAGAGCATTCACTTAGTATAAATTATAACTCAATATTTGCGTAAAAACAATTCTTTAAAGCATTTTCAAAGATTAACTTTTTTCGAAAGAATTGAATATGAAATCAATATGAATATGAACAATATAAACACTGAAATATTGTTAGTTTTTTTTTATTTAACTTCAATTTTAGTTTACAAATAGTATGAAATTTTTCGAAAGCTTAAAAATTTATTTTTGAATATTTGGAAAAATGTTTACTTAATTTAAATACCCACTAACAAATGCCAACATTTAATTTAAAATTTAAACATTTTCGTTCACATACTTCAAATATTCCGTAATTTTCTGTTTAAAACAGTAAATGATTATGTTTAATATCATACTTGTGTTATCACTTTTATATTTTTGTGTCATTGTTCAAATTTCTGAAAAGTATATAAGTTTAGATCTGTGGGAATAATATAATTGAACTCTAAAGGCAGCCAACTCATCAAACTTTAACCCCATTTGAAAGCTGTTACAACTGGCACTAGCCAGATATTTTGGTAAGAACTATTCTTTTGTTGGGTTGTGGTGGTCTGGTTGGTATAGGTGTCGTTCTCCCTATCGGAAGGTTATGAGTTGGAATTCCTGTCGAAAGAAGATGCGGCGTGTTCGCTAAAGATGGTTGGGACAGAGTAATACTCTTCATGATCGCAATGTCCTCTAAGTGTAATGATACTTCTGAGATTGGCAGGTCAAGTATTTTGGGTCTTTTGCTTGGTTTCTGCTTCAAATTCACGAGGACCCCACCCGGCTGCTTTTATATAACTGGTAGAACTAAACTCAGGGATAGGTACAGGGAAGCATGCTGGTGCAACTATTCTTATGGTAGACATTACTTATAATCTTGTGTTTGCGAATAAGTCAATAACAGCAAATATAATCTGACATTCAGATGCTAAAAAAAAAGATATCATACCTAGGACAGTTAGAGTCACGAAGAAGCTTATCAAAGGGTGCGTGTTCACTTGGCACTCGTAAAGCCCTTCGTCGGCGAGTTGAGCCAGCTTGATTTGCAGCATCCAGTCATCCGAGCGCTCCATATTTACAGCACCAAAGCGATTGTCCGCAGTGTACGTCTGCGTGGCAACAGTCAGCACATGGAAATCTCTTCTTCTAATCCAAGTGACCTGAAACAAAGAAAGTTGTTATAACGGGAGGTGTGTGTGAACTATGTAGACTCACGTTAAGTCGTTATAAGCACTTGAATAACGAAACTAAGTTTAAAGGGTTAAACAAGACTTATACCTAGTATCCAAAATATAAACATGTTTGGAAGGAAATAATATTTTATAAACAAGTAGTATTTTACATAATATCTTTTTTAATCTCCTACTGCCCTTAGGCCTCTGCCCAATTCAGCTCTATAATAGGCGAAGTGATGGCTTTCATATTGTGGGGCATCCAGTTGGTGCGTCATCTTTGCCCGGAAAGTGAAGTGATAAAGAAAGACGAACACAAAGAGAGAAAGAAACATCCATGCCCGAACCAAGGTTCAAACCCGGGATCAAGTGTTTTAAAAATAGGAACGCGTTCTCTTCGCCATCGATCGGCATGTTTAACATAATATTATTATGTAGAAAAATTATTATTTTTCGATAAATTAATTCAAAATGAAAGCTAATGGACAAGTGAAACTTCCCTACATTAATATTGTTGGAAATCTTGGCAATCATCAAAGAATAATGTAAACCTCTTTGCTGATTGAGCATTGATGACGTTAGATTGATATCCCATGCTCCCACGTGAAAAAAAGTAAATGGAATGCTATTATGTCTTGATCCGTAAGGAATGTAAATGCTTTCACACCGAAACAAAATCTTATTTAATAATTTCTTGTAAATATATTTGTCCTCCTATAATGTTTCTTAATAATAAATAGATAAATATAGATATTGGAAAATTTTTCTTCTGACGCTTACACAAAATTTATATGAAATAATCTTGAATCCTGCGACGACTAAGGTGAAAGTAAATTTTCTCTTCTAAACTTATTGCTTTTGGTAAACAGTCTTATTACCAAAAAATATGTAGTTTCGTTTGCATAAGGATAATTATCTAAGTAATAACAGCAGATTTTCTTTTAGAATCACCAGAGATTCATAATTATCATCGTGTAGTGACATACCTTCAATGTTTTTATTAAAAACAGATTTTAAGTTTTTATCCTGGAAATGTGTTTTTTACTATGTTTTTTCTTTTAGAAGATAGCTTCAATGGGCTGAAAAGCTTGAATTTTTCTTAAAATTTATAAATAATATATGTGGTAACTTTTCTTATTGGATTCCTTATGTTTATGGAGCCATCTCATATTACATATAGTATAAAATGAAATTATTATTATTGTTTTTTGCTTAGGATTTTGGTATTAGAATTTTTCCTGTAAAATTTTCAGTGTTCTTCATTTAAAAATATATTTGAACTAAGACGTTTAAATATAGATTTTCAGATTATTTTTAAACTGAAAAGCTAGGTTAGGTTTTTGTATTGAAGTTTTTCTTGTAAAATTTTATGCACTTCAGTTAAAAATAGTTTTAAGGTGAAGAGTTTAAACTCGGGTTTTGAAACGTACTGATTTATTTTTCAAAGTTATTAAGCTTTTTTTTAGGGAAACAATTTTATAACATGAAATTAGATTAATTTAAGAAGACGTTTTATATAAATGTAACTAATGTTTATTCTAATTATAATTTATTGATTATAAAGTAGTTTTACATAAAATGAAGTATAATCGCAAGATAAATTTTTTTATTTAAATTAGGCTTTTTAAAGCAGCAAAAGAGAAAATTGAAAATTATTTCTAACCAGACTTTATTCAGTTGTTTTTCTACCTTTCATGAACATAACTTTATCTATTCATTTACTGAATGAAAATATAAATTATTGTGAGATCAAATTTTATTATAATTTTTTTTTCTGTTGCGACAATCAGCTTTTCTTATGCAATTCAATTTCAAAAGTAAACGCTGATTACACGTGATAATGTAATTCTATTTTTTTTATTAATTTTAACACTTCCAAAGTTAAATAAAAAAAGCGAAATGAAAACTTTTTCCACCCCATTGATAGAACCACAATAATCACCACAGCTCTGTCCATGTGCAACGGTGCATACAATACTTTCCCTCGTTTCTCTGGTACCGAGTACACTCGAACATTCTGGCGTTTCGTACACATTAAGAATATTGACAGTCAGTCGCCAATTTTTCTTTTCTTTTATTTCACTTGATGCGTGGCAGAAGTAATTGTTCACATCGTGGAAGTGAAATAAGTATAAAATAAACTGAAAAAAAAAGAAATTCACGCCAAAAACTAATAAATGACTCTCTTTTGGCTTGCTTCGTGAATTTTATTACGTGGCTGAAGAGGGATCTCATTGCCTCCGGAATCCAATCGACGCCCTCGCTTCTTGTGACATTAATCCTAAAGTTCCCACCCTTCCAATTGATGGCATTCCTCCATGCTCTTACTCTCCAGTGACATTTTTTTTCTGGTGACTTCGGCTTATAGGAGAAAGTTGAATTGCTTTTTGTTTTAACATTTCTGGAGGTGGGTTTCCTTGCTGGAAGAGCAAAGACTACAAATGTGTGACACATAATTCTTATTTTATTGGCGACTTTGGGAAGAGAAAAGTATTTAGCCATGCATTTCATTTTAATGATTGTACTTTTTAGGATTTGCTGTAATTATCTTGGTGAAATAAAGCTTAGGTAATAAAACATATCTACAAAGTTGGGTTATTAAATGCTAAAGATTTATACTTCCTTTTAAACAGTATAAAATTAAAATTAGTGAGATTTTATTTTAGAACTCATAACATTTTAATTTTCTTGCACTGACATTTTAAAATTTGTTGACATTTGCTAGTGAAGCATTTATTTATAAAATGCTTGTGGGGTTATTTGGTTTTAAATATCAGTGACTTGTGTTGAAATTATGTGATTTTAAGTAATATACTTTCTTATTTATTTAAAATACTAATATTGCTAAAGATTATTTTAAAATTCTTAATATTTTAATTTTTTTGCATTGTTGATTTTAAGGAATAATCTAATCATTTTGGTGAAATATAAAACTTTAACTATAAAATATCTTTTAAAAAAATTAAATAATAGTAATCTACAGTTACTCATTTAGTTATGAAATTAATATTACTATAACTTTTTAGAGAATTCAACTCATTTGTTTTGCTTTCTGTTGTTGAATTCGGTAATTATTACATTTGTCTTTATATTATAAATTTCTAATATTTAAAAGTATGAATTGTAAAGCATTATGTAAGATTTTTCATCAATGCATAGCTAAAATCATTGAAATTTTTCATAATGAATATATATATATATATATATATATATATATATATATATATATATATATATATATATATATATATATATATACATATATATATATATGTATATATATAACTATAGATTTGATATGAAATATACGTATCACAATCACACACGCATTGGAAGAAAAGCACATAATGATCTAACAATTATCTCTCTAATTGAAAGAACCGCAAATTTACATATTAATTAAAAGATAAAATAATAATGCTGCTGTACACAGCTTATAAATTTCATGTTCACGCCATTCAATTTGAGTTTATATTTACTCCGTATTAACTTATGTTATACCTGCATATGAAGAAACATGACTGACATGATAATATTTTAAACTCCAAATACAAGAAAGTAAAAATCTAAAACTCATGTTGAAAATCACATCATATAAAGAATTCAAATTAATTCACTATTATTAATGTAAGGAAAGACTTAAATACAGATGCAACAGAATATATATATATATATATATATATATATATATATATATATATATATATATATATATATATATATATATATATATATATATATAAACGCTCACAAACTGAAGCCGAAAGTTTTTTCTAAAGCACAATACTACACAGAGATATAATTAAATCTTTAATTTTTATAAGTCAAAAAAAATGTTGCTACTTGCAAACTTAAACTTGTAAGATACAATTTCATTTAATAAATTTTTAAACAATTCTATGTTCATTAAAACAAAATATACACCAGCCTATGTCCCACCCCTTCCAAAGAAAAACTCTCCTACAACCCTGATACTCGGTCCTCATTGGCTGTTCGCTGTAATCTTCAGAAACTTTGCAAGAACAGGTTGTTTGCCTTTGACAATACACAAAAAACATTGGCTCACATGTGTCATACTATTAGTCAAGTAATAAAGCATGCTTCGTGGGCTGAGCCTCGCATGAACATTTGCTATTTTAGATCCAAGTTGATCTTAAAATCCATGAAAACTTTATTATCTTTGTATTGTATAATTTGAGAATTATAATTTTTTTTGCTAAGGTAAAACTTTAATATAAAAAATATCAATTAAAATGTGTTGAGTTCAAAACCAGTAATCCTAAATTTTTTCGTAAATTTATAAAATATTAAAATAACTGCATTGTATCGTGCAGTTGCTTTATTTTGCCGTGAATTCTGAATTTTAATTATTTTCCTTAATAATAGAATGATTGTATATATATTTATACTTACCTAGTTGTGTTTATTTAAATACTACTTATTTCTTTTCTATTTAATACATAGTACTGAAATTTTTGAAATATGTCTTCAAGTTTATAATGTTTCATTTTGCTTGGCATTTTATAAAATATAATTTGTGCAAAATTAAATTAGTTATTATTGTAAGTTATTAGCAGAATTACATTTCATTAAACATCATAAGCAAGTCAAACATATTTTTTTTATTTGTCAAAAAGTAATTCAATATTAAAATATTTTAATTTCAGTTCAGAATAATTAACTGTAATTCGTGACATTATTTCATTCGTATTGAGATAGCTACAAATGGTAAAAGAAATGAAAACACTGATGGATAATAAGAAAAATTTTTTATTTAAGTAATTCTAACAGTTGTGTGTGTGTGTGTGTGTGTTTGGAAAATAAAATTTATGCAATTTGTAAGGGTGTATACAAATTTTAGAAATAAATATAACTTTTCTAGAGCTTAATTGTTAAAGTGTACAGATAAGCATTTTATGGGATAATAAGAGGATAAGAAGAATCTTATTCCATAAAAATCTCAAAATGTAAAATATTTAACAAATTATAAAAAGTAAAATATAGCAAGAATTATTCAATTAAATTTTGGTTTTTTTATTATAAACTACTTTGAAAAATGGTTAAAAAAATGTTATTTCTGAGGACTTAATTTACTTATATTTTAAAATACATTATTATTTAATATCTAGAAATCAATTTGATTCGCTAAACATTCCAAACAAAACTACTTGACTTCCCTTGGTTGATCTCAATTTCTATTTGATTCAGATATAACAGATAACTTCCCTAATCTCATATTTCACTTACCCACCTTAAGTGAAATTAAGCAGCTTCTATTTAGAAGAATAAATCTATAAACTAAAATAAATAGCCCAAAGTGGACAAAAGAATGTGCAAGAAAAGGAAACTAGAAAAAAATAATTCATAGAAAGAATGGGTTGAACAGAAGTAGAAAAAATATGAAAATCAATAGCAGTCTGTGACGTCATTCCGATCTATAGAATTCTATTGGCTAGCTTTTATTTCCAGTTTCAAAACATTACAAATGAGGTCATCTTTAGTTGTTTATTGAATATATTTAAAATGAAGAGAAACAAGCACACAAACATATAAGTTTAACTAATTTAGTCATTTTCTGCATTTTTTAAAAATATATCCTTGAATTTTAGATAAATATATTCAGTATACAACTAATTTTCATAAAGCGCGGTTTGTTTAATATATATATATATATATATATATATATATATATATATATATATATATATATATATATATATATATATATATATATATATATATATATATATATATATATATATACGTATGTATGTATAATTTATTGAACTTAGATCGAGATATCTGACTGATGAAACTTTCCAGTCAAAATATAAATATGACAGTTAAATCTCATCAGTAAGAGCTGTATATCGAACATTACAAATAAAAGATTTGAATATTGGTATATTTTTGCAATACTTATTTTGATGTTATTCGCTTAAAGTACTTTTTGTTATTGAAGTAGGGAGGTCGTAAAATAACATCACGAAGCCGATTTAAATTTTATTCGAATGTTCGCATGAGAAAATTAAAGTCAAAAAGAAATTTAAAGTGTGCAAAAGCATCTAAGGAAGTAAGGTATAAAATCTTGTACGAGTACTACTTTCCTTCAAAAACATGCATAAATATTATTTTATGGAAATAAAACTGTGGGTATTATTTAAATATTATGTACCAGTAGTAAATAAACATGTAAACAGAGTTACAATCTTTTACTATTTCGAATTTTACTTTCATAAAAATTTGCCAACATTTACTTGCATGTCAATGAGCGAAGATTACTTCAGAATTCGAAGTAAAGTTATTTTCCATAAGAAGTTCAGAATTAAATCTCTGGTGTGGCTGTATAGGATATAAGTGTTTTGTTTTTGTTGTTACTTATCTTCCTGGTGTAGGAAAGCCTACCCTAGGTTCACAGAGCTCCCCAATAAATAAGATCATCCTATAG
The DNA here is from genome assembly GCA_037975125.1 of Latrodectus hesperus. Taxonomy (NCBI): domain Eukaryota; kingdom Metazoa; phylum Arthropoda; class Arachnida; order Araneae; family Theridiidae; genus Latrodectus; species Latrodectus hesperus. Next base: position 102,940,807 of record CM075856.1, on the reverse strand, counting down.
CTGCCCTTAGGCAGCGCCAAAACAATTAAAATGTGAACAAGACTCGCTGAGAGGGAACAAGGAGGGAAAATTCTCTCCCATTTCAAGAACTTTAAATATTTTAGGTGACGACTTCTAAATCTCGCTATAGCCATTTTAAGAGACCGGCAGCTACTGCATGACAGTCCAGAAATGTTGGCAACAAACCAATGGTGGACCGGTGGAAGATGCCAAACAACAGAGAGCAACTGCATATAAGTTGATTACACATGGAGGTAAATTATATATATATATATATATATATATATATATATATATATATATATATATATATATATATATATATATATATATATATATATATATATATATATATATATATATATATATATATATATATATATATATATATATATATATATATATATATATATATATATATATATATATATATATATATATATATATATATATATATATATATATATATATATATATATATATATATATACATAAATTGTCACCACACGCTTTAGATTGATGAAAGATAGGAGGAGGATAATTAACTATTACTCTTTCAATCAATAATAAAATGTCAAAAATTTTGAATTTAAGCTTAATCAATCTTATATTTTATGTTTCTTTTCTATTTGTGTGTTGTTGTTAGAAGTAAATGATTTGTCTTTAATTAAAATATATACGAATAACATATTTTGTTTGTAAAATATGGTAATTAAAAAGCATAAACCCATATGTTTAATAAAAAAGAAATCTTCAAATTTTTTTGAAAAGAAATATTTATTAGAAATTCAATTGATGGATTATAGAAGAACAGTTCAAATCATTAAAAATAAAATACATAAAAGAACATATAGATAATATGCGAATTTATATGCTTTATAAGCAGAAGCATAAATATAGAACCATTAACGTGACATCTGAAGCACTCAGTCAAGAACGTCTGACTAAACTATGTAAATTCTAATGTCAGCAATCGCAGCTTGCTTATTACATATACAGGGTTGCACATGTATTTAAATTATTGAAACTTTCTTTTTCCTGTAAGTCAAACTTTGCTTAAATATGTTTTAATATATGTAGCATATTTTTCAAGTTCCAATTTCTTTATTTAGTCCTTATTTTGTGCATTACGAAATGAAAAAATATGTAAAAGAAATTATTGGCACAACAGCTGTTTATATATTATTGAAAAACATATTATTTGTCTTTTTAATTTTTTGTTGATAAATTTGTATGCAACAATTTTCTAATTTGTCTTTTTATTTTACCTTTAAGGACTTCAATTGTAATTTGAATACCTTAAAAGTTTCTGTGCAGAAGTCTATATACTTATTCACGCTAAGATTAACCACATTTATACTTGCAGTAATGTTACATAGCAAAAGACGTGTAATTAGAAACTGAGATATGTCTTATTTCTGCAAAAGCAACAGATTGCGGTTAAACACTACAATTTGTTGAGAAATGTATCCAATAAGGTATGAGGAAAGCAGGAAAAAAAGCCCAGAGTGAATCAATATCTTATCTCCTATTGGGTAATGAAGGTCATATCTGATTTTCTTCGCAGACATGGCATATGAAGTGGGATAATGGGAGAATCAACACCGTAGCAATGTGGCTTATAGCGGGAGCAAGATAAAAAAGAAACAAAGAAAAAGAAGACAATATAAGATTGCTGCTGAAAGAATATCTTTTATCTTCTCTTTGCCTTTCTTCTTTGTTTTTACCTTTATGTAGTTTCTGTTGTTCAGAGGGTAATGAGAGCAAACAAAGCTACTATACTGTTAGGATTCCTAATTCAAGATATAAAAGAAGAAATAGAATAATCTATAAATCCGTGGTTTGTATTTGCAGCAAGACTTTTTCTTGCAACTCTCTTTTATTATTTCTTTTTCAGACAGTATTTTTTTTCCATTATACAGAATAATAGTAATGTTGAAACTTTTTCCATGAAGTACGTTTAAATTATTGTTTTTATGTAATGATGTAAAAAAATTTCATTTAGAAAGTAATTTATTCTTTATTATTTCTTAATAAAAATTAGTTTCAACTAATTTATTTTAGGATAATAAGTAGCAGACATGTTTTTGATTACTTTGTAACGATTTAATGATCATAGATATTACCTTTGATAAAGCATAGTTTTGAATACTGTCACAAAAGAATAAATTATACTGAAGATTTTCTTAAACTATGTTATAGTCTGTTATATTATATCATTTCAGATTAATTTAAGTTTTTAAGTGATAATATATAAAATCTATAATATTCCCATTTACCATTGATTTTTTTAATTATAAAGTAAAGATCACTTACACACATTCACTTTTCCGATACCTTTTGTTTTTATTTTTGGTTTTATTGAATAAATTAAAAATCAAAATAATTTTTTTTTTTTACATTTATGTAACCTGTAGAATTTTCGAGTAATTAACTAAAAGCCACATTGTAAAATATTTTATTGATTTCATAGTTCTATAATTTTTTGATCGTTTAACTAAAGTTCAAGCAATGAGATTTCAAATATCATATAGTTACAAAACATCAATGAATTTATAATGCTGCATAATATTTTTAATAACCTGTATTGAAGATTAAGAGAGAAAAATAATAAGAGACTATTTAAATTGTAAACGGAAATGCGATTTGTGTATTTCTAAATGCAATATTACTAATTTTTTTATTCATTTTAAATTATAAGTAACCTTCATGATTTATATTTTCAAATAATCTTGAATAAAAAATAATAACGAATGCAATTATGAAAATTATTAGCTATAATATTTTCATTTATATGTTACAATACTTTATAAATACGCTTCTTGTTGTGTACAATATATTATATTTTTAGATTATAATATTCCTTATATATAGTTCTTATAAAATTATTGTATACAGGACTATTATATAACATTTGTGATTATATATTTCGTAAAATGTTATAAACTTAGATTACACTATATAGACTAAAATATTATAAATGATCACATTCATTAAAAAAGCCTATAAAATTGCAATTAAATGTTATTAAATTTTAGAATTAAAAATTGATATGCATTTTTCATTAATTTTTAACTTTATTTTATTATTTTTTAAACTCTAATGGGTTTATTTTTATGCAGATATTTTTTAAAGTTTTTTAATTATTTAAAATTTGATTTACATTAATTTAATTATTTATATAAATTAATATAAATAATAATATTAATATAAATAATACATTAAAAATTAATAAAAAATAATAAAAAAGTTTAAATAATTGAAACAATTTTTTAAACATTAAACTTTAATGGAATCTATTTAGTTGCTTAAAATGTTTTCCTTCATCAAATGAAATACTAATTTTATAAATGTTCAAGCTGTGTTAAACATTAAAATGTGTTTAACCCTTTATCGTTAAATAATCTTTTGCATTCTATAAATATTATCGTTTCAAACAACTTTAATTCTATCATATTGTTCAAATTGGTATTTGTAATATTTTACATACTTTAAAACTAAAATAACGTAATCAAACTATGTATTATCATAATTATGTAAATATTAACATTTATTGAATATTTTTTTATCTATCAACAATTCATCAGAAGATATGAGTATGGTAGTAATAATTGATGGAGTGTGGTATAGTTTGTCAAAATTTATTTCTAGGATTGTCCTTTGTACCCCTAAAAATATTCTAGAAGCGTAGAGCTTCCATTTCCATGTTCACTAACCATGATAGATATGCCGTCCATGACTTTTTGACATAAACCTGGCCACACTACCTCTGGTGACCAGTTGGCAGGGTAAAAGGAAAGCATTTGCAAAGCAAAGATCGATTCATTTATTGTGTCGCAAAAGGGTTGCTTTGACTCCTCTTTCTGGGGCTGTCATTATCTCTCATTCCGAACGTCGCAGCTTTCTCGCCCACTACCACCCACCCACTTCCCTTGGCGTTGCTTCAACATCTTGTGTCATTTCCGAATGATTGATTAGAGGGATCCTGTGTCACAGGAGCTCTTATTGCTCACCGGCCACCGCGGATCCCTTTGAGCCGCTCAATTTATGTTTCGGAGATCAGTGCTCGATTGCTGTCAAAGTACCAGGAGGTGAAGGTCACCCCCATGACGCAATGGTACAGACATTTCGTGCGATATACATGGTTCGCCAAGCTGCTGCTTCAAACCAATTTCCAGAACACTTTGCCTAAGCGACGCCAAATTAAATAGTTGTTTGATATTCATTTCTTTGTGGATAAAGCGTGTTTGTACCATCTTTAAAGTCAGAAATATCCACAATCCTATCACATATTTATAATTAAAAGACTATAAGATTATATGAAATTATATTCTAATTTTAAGTAAATTTTTTTAATTAAAAATATTAGTCAATCATTCTATTAATTACCATTAATTAATTTCAATTAATTCAGCCTTAATAATATTATGGATCATAAATTTAACAAAAATGGTTGATGTAGCATAAAGATATATATTTTAAAGGTAAAAATGTTCATTTTTTTTTATTTATCACGTGTTGTTTTATATTTATAAGCCTCTTTTTTATTTAAGTAGTTATATTTATATGCATAAAGAGTGTAAGAATATGAATAGTAGAGTACATTTCTTGCAATAAACTAATTTCAAAAAGTTATAATAAATCATTTTCAATCATAGAAATAAGTATTAATTAAATTTTAAATGACTTATATAGAAATGCATTTTTTACGAATTGTAAATTTTCTTACATTTATTCATCATTCATTATCACCTAAACTCGGTAAATCTCTTGATTTTACGTAATTATTTTACATAAGATAAAATTGTGTGAATATACAATTTACACAGTCTAAAAGTTATTTAAAATGAATTTCATTAAATTGGAATGAAAGAAAGATAATTGAATTAAATATATGGGGAAATAAATCATTATTATTTTAATATAAAATTTTTTAAAGCAATTTACTTATTTTCCATATTATTATATAATTTTATCCAATCTATTTTATGAAATATATAAATCTAAAATATTAGTATTATATTACATTAATTATCGTAATAAATTTAAAAAATCATCCAAAATTAAGTTGAATAATGGGTACAATAAAACTTCAATTTTCCAATATAATCAAATCTTCCATAATTAAATTCATCGGAAAGCTAGATATAAGTAATTATATTCTCCTTTTAAAGGATCATTCAAATAATTATTTTTTAAAGATTCCCTGCTTATAACTATTATATGATTTTAATAAATTTATAAATTACTTTGAATTACAAAATTAATAGAAAATTAAAAATTCATATCAATGGTATTATTTTGAAATAAAAATTTATCTTCATACAATCCTAGTATCAAAATATCATATGCTATAAAATAAAATATTATTTAAAGATTTAATCATCTTTGTAGTTATCTTAATCATCTTTGTAGCTATGTAGTAATTAAAAAATAATATACAATTTTCATGACTATTAACTGAAATAATGTTAATAGTTGAAAATAAGTAAATTCACAATTAAACTGTTTTTTTAATTACCTTTAATTTATTTTTAAAAATTCATTCTCAATTATTAATTTTGAAAACAATTAAAAAAATTTAATATTGACTTACAGATCAATAATTTAAAGATAAACTCTACATTTATAATTAAGAATTAGTAATCATGATGAGAAATAATTAACAATATAAAATTATAATTTTGTATTTTTTAGCTTATGTCATTATTTAACATTAAAAATATCATTTCTATTTCAATTACTATCATAAAGTTCAATAAAATCATTTTATAATAATATATTTATAATAATTAAGTTGATTTACTAATAGTGTGTAATAATGATAGTGCTTATAGAATTAAAAATTTTAATTATAATATTTATATAATGGCATACTACTACAAATTTATAAACATGTCTGTACACTGCTTATGATTAATTTTCATAAGCTCATCATAAATTACTTCAAATTATGAAAAGCATAAAAAATTTAATTGTAGTAGTAGCGAAAATATGCATCATTTGAATGAATATATATATATATATATATATATATATATATATATATATATATATATATATATATATATATATATATATATATATATATATATATATATATATATATATATATATATATATATATATATATATATAATATATATATATATATATATATAAATATATATATATATATATATATATATATATATATATATATATATATATATATATATATATATATATATATATATATATATATATATATATATATATATATATATATATATATATATATATATATAACATTTTGATTTTTGTTTATAAATGAAAGTGTGTAATTCTATCAGAATTTGCGGCTTGTTGAAAACAATAAATGAAATACGAAAAAAACTATAATATTTAATTTTTTTCCCTTTGTTATGAGATATAATATTAAATAATGTTTTATTGTATTTACTTTGAAGTTTATATAAATTTTGCAGTATGATATTTAGTTTATATTTTTTACATATTTAATTAACTTGATAAATTTTTAACATGTTGTGAATAATATTATTATGTGTTGTATAAAGTCAGTCTTGTTTATGATAAAATAGTACTTACTATTTCATTGAGCTTTATTTAATAAAACTTTAGGTGAAAATGAAGAAAATACCCTTTTGATACAGAATCGACAATGGTATACTTTTTTCTGTAAATTTAATGGCAAAAATACATCAAAATAAAATCATTAAAGGAAAAAAATCTTTTTAATAAATAAATGCTTAATTAAATCTTTAATTAAATTTGAAACTAAATAACATTTTTTTATAGATTATTAATAATTGTAAAATTGCATGTAGTTTTAAAAGCCAAAATATCTATGGCTGTAGATCTATAATTTATATATCAAGCAATATTCTTTCGAAATAACATACATGGCATTAGGCTTTGTAAAGTTACTGAGAATTATAATTTATAAAATTCCATGGCAATCAACGATTGCATTTCTAGATGAAAGAGTTATTTCTAGTAGTTCTTTTTTTATATATACTTTTCCTTTCGGTTCTTTTTTTTAGTTCACCTACGCAGTATGCTTTTTTTATCATTATTCTTAATCTTGAAAACTGTTTTATTCCTCCCCTTTTAGTTCATTCTCCAGTCTGCTCTCAAGATGGCATAAAAAAAAGGAAAAAAGTGATGCTAATGGAAAAATCAATTCTCCCTTTCAAATTCCTAAGATAATCATAGTAACGAAATTGCTATGTTCAAGGCAATTCGGAAGATGAGCTGGAATTTGAATAAATTAAGTAAATAGTCAAAAGATTATAATAGCTCTGAAAATAAAATTTGAATTAATTTACACTGAAAATTTTCCGAGCCTGGTTTTTCAACCTCTAGAAATAAAGTTATTTTCCCTTATTTGAGTTTCTTTATTAAGATAAACGTAGACATGTTACGAAATAGGCTTAATTTAATTTCAAAACTTTAAAAAAGTTCAAATACATTAATAAAAGTCAAACATTCAACTATTCTTACAATGAAGGTGAAAAATGTATAACATTATGGCGATATTATTTACGAGGTTTTTGGCGATGAAATTTATATTGGCAGTGAATAGTTTATATCTGTTGTCAATTCTACACTTACAGTGTTTACAACTTGCCTTGTAGGACTTTATTATGAAGCACTTCTTTATTATCATACTCTGTTCCAAATTCGAGAATAATGAGAACTATGTGAATGAGATTAATTTAACGTTAAATAAAATAATTTCTATATTAATCATGGAGTTTTTAAATTAATAAAAGGGTCGTGGTAACCAAATTGTTCGGGTATCGGCCTTCCATCTGGAAGGGCGCGGTTCGATTCTCAATCCCGCTAATGTTCAACCGAGTACATGCAATATACGTGCTTTTTAAATCTGTGGAATCGAAAGTCCTGTGGTTGGTCATTAAACAGTCACCATGGGTGTAATGGTCTTGAGAAAATTTCCCCCACCACCAGATCAATGTCAAAATTGAGGGACTGGATCTTTTGGTGGTGCCATCTATCGAAGCAATCTTTAAGCAATGTTGTACTATAACCTACGTAGTGCTCTGGTTAAGCGAAGGCGCACCATACTGAGAGACTTAAATTCGCATAACCAACAGCATACCGATCTGTGCTTGTCCAAGTGTCATAAGTAACATCACTAACAACAATCAATAAAATAAAAGTATGTTATAAATACAAATTTTTGCATGGCATATTAAATGCCTCATGCCATGAATCTTAATATTGTACAATAATTCATATATATATATATATATATATATATATATATATATATATATATATATATATATATATATATATATATATATATATATATATATATATATACGTATGCGGCATTGGGAATCAAACTCCACCCTTATATATTGAAGGCTGATATCCTACTATAAGGTGCTATCTATACTATATATAGCACCTAGTGATATATACCTAGTACCTATATATTATATAGTAAGATATATAAATAGCTATCACCTATATGATACTATGATAAATATGAAAGTTATTATATATATCGTATTTCCAAGGTAAAGCGTGCTTGACTTATCCAAGTGTCATCAGTATATATATATATATATATATATATATATATATATATATATATATATATATATATATATATATATATATATATATATATATATATATATATATATATATATATATATATATTGTGTAATATTTTGGTTCGTAAGTTGGAAACATTTAATTTTTTTTATAAAACTGTCAAATAGAAAGATTACATAGATTATCTCATACTTTTTACTAATACTATAGGATTTTTACAGGAATATACTCTCAGAAGTTAAAAAAAAGACTGATAGAAAATACTATAAAACATTCACATCGTTTTTATTTCATTCATGTAAATTCAGGTGAATTCTCAATAAATTTTAAGAGTCATACTTAACATTATTGCACACACATTACTGTTTCATTCTTATCAAATTTCATAGAAAGCACTCCTTTAAAACATGCCTATGTAGCATATTAAATGCTATTTGGGTATTAAAATTGACATTCGCACACCAAAAGCAAACTATACATTTAAATTTCTCATATAATATTATTTAGTTAAAAATTTATCTTTTATATTTGAAATACATCTTATAAAGTCTCATCTTAAAAGTTCCAAAACACACAATTGTTTTTATGTTTTGAGGAATTGAATATAGCATTTATATTTTCATCAATATGTGATGAAGCCATTATCATAAAAATTTCTAATTCACAAAAATGAACTATGACAATGTATAACTTAAGTGCAACAGATCTTATATTCAACAGCAAAATCAATTCATTTCGCTTGAAATCAATTTCATTAATTCCTATTTCCTGTCAATAAAACTGGATTTTGTTTGTACTACTTTCATGTAAACTAATTTTAGATTCTCGGGGTAAATGAGAACATTTATTAAATTCTAGATTAATTAGAATAAAAAATAATGCTTGATAATTTATTTTACGCTTGAAAAAAATCTTTCACATTAAATATTTCGATTCTAAATAAAGTCATAAAAATCTAATTACTATTCAGTTCTTTCCAAGTTAGGAATGATTTTTTTCTTTTGAGAATTTGTTGAGAATTTGAAAATTGTTTGAGAGTTGTTTCTAGTAAAAACATTGGTGAAATTTTAAATTTTTAATTTTTTTAATATTTTAAATTTTTTCTACAAACAGCATTGACTGATATATTTCATTCCCTGAAAGTTGAATCTGAAAGTTTCTTTCTACTTGTTCTTCTTAGAATCAAAAACTTTTCATCAATTTGCTTAAATTTTTAGTTTTTACTGCGGTACTTTGATTTGAAAAAAGTATTTTTATTTTTTTTTTACTTATAAAACATTGTCTGCTTTGTAGTATCTAAGAATTTGTTTTGAATTTCGTTGTTTTAATTGCTCTTTGAATATTCATTTTGCCTTTTTGCGTTTATATTTGCTTTTTCTTAAGAACTTATAAACGTATAAAAATGCTTAAAAAGCTCTAAATCTAAATTTATTAAGAATAACATTAGGAAATAAAATGAAACGAGTCCAATATTTTTTTAAAATTATGATGTAAAGACAGAATGTGACAAACAACAAACATAAGAGAGCAAATGTAATTTTTAATTTTTCTTGATATAAAACGCTCATGTCTGGAGATTTTCTTTTCAATAACATTAAATAGTTATAAACTTTCATTTCAGAAAATATGTTTGATTAAAAACATTTAAAAAAGTTATTTTTACAAGAATAATTTTAATGATTACTAAGCTTTTAAAACTAAAGTTAGTTTGAAAATTCAAGTCAGGATTTTACTTGAAAGTTTGCATGCAAGCTTTCATTTATTTTTATATATCACTTGGTTTTATACTAATAACTCTAAAATTAAGTAAATATGCACCTTAAATATGCTTCTCCAAACATTTCCTATTTAATATTTAAATTTCATATTGCTCATGTAAAGATGATCTACAGAGTACTACTTTTTCAGCTTAAAAATATCTCTACAATTTAAAATGTCATGATCATAAATTGTAAAATTATTATGTCTACACTTGATGCTAAAATATAAGTTTTTAAATTTTAAGAAAGTATCAAAATAAGTAAATATCAATTTAAGTACCAAATTATTAAACGATTTGATTTGTAAATTGTACAGCACAAATTGTAATTTCAAGTAAAAATTTTGTATGCATATTTATTAAAACACGGAAAACTTTAAAAATTAAAATCGTAATTTTCCTTTTTTTTCTGTTTTGAGGTTAAATTAGAGATTAACTATGCAAGTATATTTGTGTTTCAAGACAATACTAATGTGATGCCTTATACATGCCTCATACATAGTATAAGGTACCCATATTAAGAAAAAAATAATACCCAAAATTACATTTTTCGGTTCAAAGTTTATATTTTTTACGTAAAATTGTTAAATACATTTTAAATTTGAAGCTAATTTATAGATGAAATATGCAGACATGATAGTATCATGGCATAATGGATATTATTTCATGTCTACTTCCTAAAAAAGAAAACTATTCATCATTTTAGTTTAAGGAAAACATAAAATAATTATATGTATAAATTATAGTGTAAAAATGTATGCAAATAATAACTCGTTTATACAAATTAATTACATAAATAAAAAAATATACGCCCTTAGTCACATATTTTAGCAAGAAAACATCTAAAAATATTTTACATTTTTTAAATAACCATCATAAGCAATAGCTGGCAAATATGAAGATTTGTCTTAAGCCATATTTGGCTCTTACTTATCCTCAAATGTACTGTGAATTTTATGACAAGCATAATTCTTTTCAATATTTAATGAATTATTATTCATCCCGTCACTTCTATTTAGAGCAATCATTTTAGCGATAAGAGATATTACTTGAACCATTACATATTCATGATATTATTTGCTTCGAGAAGTTGGCAACGTTTCGAGAGGCGATTGCGACAATCATCAACTCATCCCTTAAATCATCTTCTTCCTATTGCTTTTTGAGAATTCATGTCTGTTTCCTTTTTCCTCCTCGTTTATTTCTTTCTCCGGCACTCTAACGGAATGTGCTACTATTTGCATCTTATTATTCTTAACCCACTAGATGGCTTTGTTCCTAATCAATATTCATGAATTGCGCGCCCTCGTTGAAACATCTCTCGAAAAGAGCTGTCGTGCCTCATCAAACAGTTCCTCGCTAAATTATATTATCTATAATTGTTCATTGGACGCTCGCTACTATTACGGAGCTTTTCGGAAATTGATCGCTCAATCACATACAGCTACATAATTTAGCAATCATAATGTTCATCCCCCCCTACTAACGAGTGATCACCAAGAGAAAGTGGATTACTTCTGATAATTCCCTTCATATTTGCATGAATAAAATTATTTCATTAGTGTTTGAGGATATAGAAATTATTATTGTTAAAAATTGATGACATTTCATTTCTATTAATTCGAAAATAAATAATTTAAATGAAAAGAGCAATGTACATCAAATAAAAGTATAAATTAATGAGGTTAAGTTGATTAAAGTGTAAATTATAATTTGATTATAGGTCATAGTATTAATATGCTTATAAATCCTATCAAATATTTTAACTTTTATTATCTTATGATGATAAATATAATTGAAGTGTTCAGAGTTGTTGGAGTTATGAACTTGGCTAAGCTGTGCTGACAAACTGGGACTGGCAACAACAACAGAATCTTATTTTGTAATTAAGATTTGTTGTTTGGTTTTCCACGCAAATGGTAAATTTTTAATTTCTATACTTTAAAATTTATTTAACAAATCGTTCTTTATATTATATTATTTATAATCGTTCACAAATTGCATTTTTTTTTTTCCAAAATAGGTTGCTGAATCTCATAGAAATACACGGTTACAGTGATCATTTCGGCACTAACGAGAAAAGCTGAACTAAGATGAAGGGAATAAATTGTATAATTTTCTTCATATTTTCATGAGTCATATTATTTTATTTACGTTGGATGATAAAGAAAATTATCGTTTAAAATTATGACATTTTATTTCTAACCAATCAAAAACGCGCAATTTAAATGAGATACAAAGGTCATCAAAGAACAATAAATTTATAAATTAATCCATTTAAGTAGTTTTATTTTTTTAGTGAAATATTAACTATGCATAGAAACATAGTTTTGTATGACACTATCATAGCTTTCAGTGTGAGATTAGTCTACACATTTCAACAAGGAATTTTAATAAATAAATACCTGCTTCAAATATATTTAGTTTGAGACTAATTATAGTGACTACAAAATTTCCCTGTAAATTATATTATCTTTTCTTTTCCATTGAGTTTTCTCTAGTGTTACGAGCCATTTTTAGAAATTAATCATTCAATAGCTTCATAATTAAGCAATCATAATTTTCTTCTTGATGCTAAAGAGAGGGAATGACACAAGATCCTGATGACAAAATACATTATTCCGTCTAATTTTCTAAATTAATAATTAAATAAATTTATAATTTTCCCCTGAGTACTCAGAAAATTTACTTGTAAAATGCTTTTTACAGAAATGAGGTAATTTTATACAAATTATCATATGGAACTTTAGAAATTAAATTGAATGTTACTCAAATTGAAATTACATGGAAATTGATATAAACAGTACTTGGAATTTAAATTAAGCATAAAAATATCCCAGACGAATTTTTCTATATAGAATTTTATCACATGTAGTAATAAAAAAATCTTATTTTAACGATGATATTTTCTAAGAATTAAAAAAGGAATAACTTATGATTATATTTTCATAATCATTTTTTATAAAATAGTTATATATATTTGAAATATATATGATTAAAAATAAAAGTACGTAATATATACATTTGATTTGTAATTTGATTGAGTAAATATTATAGAAGCATTTAGCTTTATATGCAAAATTTAAATTTTATGTTAAAATATATTTTTTCACGAATATTGATAAATTATACTATTGTATGTAAACATTTTTCTCAAAGAATAAAATTTATAACCAAGAAATATAAACGAAACTGGAAACAAAAAAACAGGTCAGGTGTTAATTTTTATTTTTCATGTCATTTATGTTCCCCAAAAGTCATACAGTTTATTGGCGATGAATGTCTTCTAGATGTTGCTTTACTTCCATTATAAAAAGTTTCCTAGGGAACTGAGAAAACGTCACGAAAAGTAAGGAAAAAAACAGAAATAAAAGAGGCACACGCCATTTATACGAGCCGCAAACTATAGACTTTCGATAGAAATGCAATATAACACACCACAGGTAAAAGGGTATTTTACGATTGCGGCTATTGGATTTTGCTGAAGAATGGCTCTAAATAGCACTGCTGCGTGAAAAAGGGAGTTGGCTTATCTTTTGATGTCGCCAGCATTGGAAGAGTTGGAAGATTTTATGAGGGGCTGTAAATTTACTACCTCGTAACACATGGGAAAAGAATGGACTGTGAGAAAAGTGGCGAGAAAGTTGGCATGAAAGGGGTAGCTATTGAAATAGGGAAAGAAGTTCAAGTATTTACACGACCAACATTCCCTTACACGATTTTGTTTTTGTTGGCATTCATCACAAAGCAAACAAATACAAAGGTTGCAGAATTAAAGCTATAGATTAGATAGCATTGGTATACCTTGGGCAATGTAATTTAAAGAAACATTTATAAGGTTTCTAAATTGTAAGGTAAATTTTAATGAGGATTATTGAAGAATATTAATTATATAAATTGGTTTAGTTGTTACTTCACACTAAATCATTTTTACATTAGGATTCAATTTGGACTTGACATTTTTAAGTATTAAATAAATTCAGATATCACAATATTTTGCTAAATTTTTCATTTGGTTTTAGAATATTGAAAAAGTTTAATTTAATTACAAAATGTAAAGATAATAAAATTGTTCGCTTACTACCTATACAAAATTATTATGGTTCAAATATTTAGGAAATACGATTTAGAACATAAAAATACTTTTATTTTGCAAAGTATTTCATGAATAATATGAATTTTATTTTGCAATGTAATTGATTACTCGATAAATATTTTAACTGAGTTATATTTCAATTTATCCTGTATTATTAAAATTAAATACATAGAAAAAGATTAATTTAAAATATAATTGATCATACTTTGGCAATTTATAAAGACTTAGAAAATCTCAGAATTGCATTGTATTAAGTTTTCAAATTTCTTGCAGCAATATTTGCTTTGTATTTGGCTTGAAGCATTTTATTTTTGATGCTTATGTATACAGGTACACATGTGTACCTGTATACAAAAGCAAACATGTGTTCTATTGTCAAAAAGTTATTATTTTTAGCTTTATTTTGTAAGTGATCAAAAATCATTTTCTCTGAATTTTCATAAAGACATAAAGAATTTTCTCTGTTAATTTTCGCTGACCAATAGAAATATTTGACTTAAAGAAAACTTATTTTAATGTATTCCAAACCTTAAAATTTCTTTAAATGCTTTGTAAAATCAATAAAAGTAAGTCTTTTTCAATAAAAATTCCAAAATCAAAAGTAAAGAGAAAATTAAGCATTAATATATTATAGTTGTAATGAATTCAGTAGTATTGGTGAAAAGTTTGTTTTATTTTGAGATAAATTTGATTCAGATATTCAAATCTTAATTCTTAGATTAATTTATTGACACTTTCTAAAATTACGTTTCTTTCATATACCTCGGTTAATAAGTTATATTCTTCAAAATCTCTTAATAATGTTTCTATCATACATTTTTAAACTTATCATTTTAACATTGTTATTGGAATTATTTTACGAAAACACAATACTATCATTAGAAGATAGAATTTTTTCTTCATATTCATATTCGCATTTTTAATAACTAAATGTATAAAATTTCATTTCACAGTAGTCTTCATCTGAGAATCCGTTTTTGATCAATTTAATTAGCTTAAATATCATTATCAATATCACTTTTTACCACACTTTTTATAACGAAGTTCACAATTTTTTTAATATTTTATTTTTTCATCTACCATATAAGATATTTGCAATTTAATTTCACCACTTTTTCCATTTTAGAAAAACAAATGAAAGAGTCGTTTTTTCATGGATTTAATAAATTAAAACTTATGATTATGGTTAAAAGAATGTCAGTCAAATATTTTTAAAAATGTTTTGATAAAATATATACCTGTTTCATTTGCTCTTTTTTCAATTTATTTTCGAAACTTGAAATTTTTACTCTTATTTGTATAAATAAATGCATACAAAACTAAAATGATCTCAATATAATCGGTAATATTTCGCTGAAGTTTTCAAACAATTTGAGTGGAATATCCTAATATCTTTAATATTACATCAGTCTATTTTTCAAATGTTATAACACAATCTCCCACTTTTTCCATTCATTCATTTTTATTATTCATTTTTAAAACCTATCAGCTCATAAAATTAAAGAAAGCTTTATTCATTATATATTGACATTTCTTTTTTTAATTTAGAATGTATAATTTTAAATTGAACGGAAAGAATTCAGCTTATGGAATACACTGTATTAATGCAGAGAAAATTAATCCGTTATTTTAATTATGCGATATTTTAGCTCTTCCTTAACATAATTAGTAGTTTCCAATTGAATGAAAATTTAAAGGAAAAAACAAAATATTAGATAATTTTGTGCATATTTTTTTAATAACTTGTTTTGAAATTTCTTTTGTCCGTATCGTTTACTGACTAGAAGCTTTCAGTGTAACTTTCCCTTGTTAATTAAATATTTTATAATTTGCATTTTATTTAAAATATATATAAAAAATTGCTCATGCTTAATTCTGTTTTTTAATTTTATTAAAACTGTTTTTGATTGCTATTTTAAGAGTATTTAAAAAATATGTTATCTCTGTCCGTATAAACTTTTTATGTATTTTATAGAAATTCCATACAATTACACGATTATTGTACATAATCGTGTAATTGTGTGTTTCAATGCTTATTGTCTAACAGAATGTTTGATATCTCCTTGAAACTGAAAATATTTATTTATTTTACTTTAGCTGCAGCAAACGTTTTCCATTTCTTGGACTGAAAATAGTTTTTTTTATAAAAAAAGAGAAGGAATAATTAAATTATTCTTCTTATAAAGTTTTCGATTACGTCGTCATCTTTTTGAGATACAAATTCTTTACTTCGTTTTTATCTTTATAAATTCCCTTTAGGCATATTTAAGCCAAGTGAAGATTTTTCTTTCAATTACTGGATTTTAATTGGTTACCTTTAACGTATGTTTTTATTTTTTAAATGACATAAGTTGGTGTTTTTGTTTACGAATTTTCTTTTCAATTTCCTAATTTTGACATTTAGATATGAACTATATACAAATTTTGTACATTTGTATAAGTCTTTTTTATGTTACAAAATTTATTTTGGTGAAAAAGTGAGAAATGTGCATTATTATTTGTCTTCCTCTTAATGAAATTTCAGAAGGCTCATGAATTTCTAACATATTTTTGGGTATATTTTTGTTTTAAAAAACCACCTTTATTTTATGTATACCATAAAAGTCATATAAAAGAAAATCTTTTAGTTATTACTATATTTAAAGAAGATATTCTTATTAATGATGTCGTAGTGACATGGTTAGAAGGGATGTCCTTTTCACGACTGGTATTTAAATTGCTCTACAGCTAACCAAGAATAAGGTCCATTGTGTTCACTAATGATAATCAAGGTAAGTAAAATTGGTTTTGGTCACACTATCAATCTTTGTTCAGTAGTGAAGCGTTAAAAATCTTGGGTGTAGACCTTGTTTCTTAATTTTGTATTCAAATCAATGGTGTGGAGTCTTAATTTAGGAGCTTTCTAATCAACAGAAGCCACCAGAGATACTTTGCAAACAAGCAAACGTAAGTTCAGCCTTACAAAAAAAAATTTTTTTTAATGTTGAATATAGGTATTACTAAGGAAAATCCATTGACTTTCCTACTTATAAATTCTCCTTTTCCATTCACTTGTATTTAATCTGTGATTGGTTTTTAAATAATATAATATTTTTTTAATATACAAAAATACTGATTGCTTATTTATCTAAAGGAAAAGATGAAATTCATCAACAAATGTTGTGTGTACTCTTTCAAAAAATAAACAACAAAAAGTAAAATTTGCATAACTTGAGCAGTAGCAAGGTAACAGCAAAGAAATTTGCATATGAAGTTGCGCATTGAGATACGAAAGCAATTCCGCACTAAAGACTTGCATAATCTCATTTAGGACAATAAATACAATATTACTTTAAAACTGGCTCATTTCATCAGTTATAATTTTTTTGGTTAAGTTGATGATTGTGCTTGTTTGATGTTCTTTTCCTTGTTCCAAACTTGTGAAAATGAGTCGTATGCAGCATTTGAGTCAAAACTTGCTCTGATATGCAATAGGAAATGTGCATTCTGGAAAATGACTGCCAGGAACTTAAGTTTTAACTATTCGATAATCAGTTACTTGTAGAATCACTGTCAAAATGAAGATTCACTGTCACGCAGACATAGTATCAGCTGTCTTAGATCTACAACCATCCTCTACGACCGTTATAATATGTTATAACCTTGAATATACCGTGAACTTGTTTTGACCACTGTGGAGTCATCAGGAATAGTGATAACACCACAGTGGTTGAAACTACACAGACTCAAATTCACAGTGGTCAAAAAAGTCCACAACGGTCAAAACGCAGCAGTTCTGACAAACTGCATACAGCTACATGAAAGTCATCCGTATTTCAGTTGATCATCTGTTTGTGTGCTTCGTTGTCTCACAGAAAAGCTGAGTTACTGTATGTTCGGAATGATATCCATTGGACACCACAGCGATGATCAAACGTAGTGTACACCAAATAGTCCTTAATTTCTAAAAACGATTTTTCCCGACAGATATGGATCTGAAGAATCCCAGACTCTCGATCTAAAATTCCCAAGTATCACTCAAAGACACAACTGCAATCATCCTGATGTCATAGTTTGATTATTGATATCTTTCGGCGACTGAATGATCTTCACATCTTTCCTCCTTGCTTAATTATTTATCGGGATTCAACATTTGGCGAATATATTAGTACATATTTGGCTACCATGGGTTTTGATGACATATTTATGGAAAATAATGCTCGAATAAGCTCACGTTATCGACTAATGAGAGGAACGTAAAACCACCAATTTGTTGAATTCTGTAGAATATAACTTAGACCTGTTCGGGAGCTGTTCTCCTCAAAACATTAAGGAATTGAGAATATGTGTTCTTCGAAAATGGCTCATATCCCCCAAAATGCTTTTTATGATAAGTTGTATGTAAGAATCATTTCTATTGAACCTGCATCTAAAGTAGACCTAATCACACGCCCAACTGTTAAACATCTGTAATTAACCATTTTATAATGAAGTTAGAGACATTATAGTTTATACTGCTTATATGAGAAATAATTGTTGTTTATTTTTGCTATTTTGTTTAGCATTGCCTCTTCTTCTATTCAACAATCTATGAAAATTTCATTGCGTTTAGATTAAATATTTTCATTTAATATCACTTTTGTGTGTGTTTGATGATTTTTTGGAATAGCAGTGAAATATATAAATATTAAGAAAAAGAATAATATTCATGAAAAATATATAAATAAAGCTTATTGAAGAATTTAGTGAATAGATATATTTGTGACAATTACTTTCTTAACAATATACATCTATGATAGATTGCAACAATTTTGACATTAAATAATAAATTGTTGTTTCATATTCAGACTAAAATAGAATTTTAAAAAATATTCATATTTTTGAATTATAGTTTTAATTTGCTAAAAAGGTTTAAATGGAATATACTTTTTCAATTTCCCGAAATTCTACACAACATATTTTTTTTAAAATTTTTCTATCAAGAATATGTAATTGATTTTCTACCTTGCTTTAAGTCTCAAGAATACCAAAGTTACTAGACCACGTAATTGCAAAAACTATTTTTAAAATTAAGAAATATATTTTCGATATGAAAATGTATCATGTTACAGTGTGGTAGGTATTCCGCTTATAAGTAAAATGAAATATGCGATGGCAAGAAAAAGAAAATTTTCGGTATAAAAATACAAGAAAATTAAAAATATTTTTAGCTGGTTTTACTATGATAAAAACATTTTTGATATTATTTGCATTTGTTATTAAAATATGTAGCAAGCTGGTAGGATTATACTATAAATTTTTAAATATTCCGATTTAGATTCCTTTTTTTAAATAAAAAATACCATTAAGTACATATATTTCTAAATGTAAATATATTGGAAAATTTATCGAAATTAAAATGATTACAAGATGATTCAATTTAAAGAAATACAAGTAAAATCCTAAGATACTGCACTGGTTTCGCACAATTTTCAATTTTAGCGCAAAGTACTGCTAAGTTATCTGACCAATCTAAATTATATCACTTCGTTAAATATCCAGTTCAAATTGTTATCAAATTAAAAAGAATTACTTATCAAATGCCTCAACAGTTATAGGCACACATTTGTATGAGATAACATGACCGTGTACATGGTCATGTTACCTCATAGACATGCAAAAAACATTCTGATATAGTAAACCAATTTAGAGTAAGTTATTGCCGCATTGGCATCATGCAATAGATCGACATGTGCATACTATGTAGCATTAAGCATGAGAAATATTTAAAAAAATATTAACAGTAAAGTATTTCTTGCAATTAGGGAAATAGAATGATATAGTTTAAAAGTAATGGAAACATTTTTTCCAATGGTATAATATTTAAAAAATAAATTTTCGGACATAAATATTTATATATAAGACCTAATTTTATGTAATCAAAAATATTTCTTTGCTTTAACAGAAAGAAAAATAAAGCTTCTTTCGTGAGAAAAGCCAAGTATAATTTAAAAGCTTTTAACAAAACATCGTAAATTTAACAAAACATGAAATTTTTTTTAAAATTTTACTTCCTTAATTATTAACCTTTCTATTTTTACATTATTTTGGTTTCAATAATTAAATTGCTGACTGATTGGCTGAGTGGTTAGCGTTCCTGACTCCTGAGCTGTTGATCCCGGGTTCGAATCCTGGTTCGGGCATGGATGTTTCTTTCCTTTTCTGTTCTCTCTGTCCTTTCTTCTGTGATGTTGTATGAATGTGGCCCGCCCAATAGACGGGTAAGTGATGGTATGACGCGGGTAACGCTACTCGCCTCCGTGACTTGGTTCACAGGTGCTCGCTTGGGTAACGATAAATGAGTCAGTTTCTGGCCTTGTTGCAAACATGTCTCAAATATATCTAATATCTTGATTATTGTAACTCAATTTATGATTGTAAAAGGCATCCTTTCAAATTATGCGAAAAACGGACTAATATCATTTTGTTAAATATTAGTCTGTTAATTTGAATTGTCAGAAGTGAACATCTTTCCTAAAAGTCTTATCAGTGCATATAAACGGAAAAAATTGGAACTCAACTATAAAATTAATTTCAATGAAAAGCATGAAATTATCTGTTAGAAATTTCAATTGATTTTGAGAATTTTTAAATATACAGAATTTTATTGAAATCTGTGATAAGAGAAATGCATTTACTGAGTTGTTTTTAGTGACTTTTTGTGATAATATTGTTATATAGATGCTCTTAGTGACGTTTTAGTTACCAATAAGTAATAAATAATACAAGGTGAATAAAATAATATGCCATTTATATGCTCTATCAAAGTTATTCTCCTCAAGAATTGTGGAAATTTACTTCAGCAATGATTTGTGTTGTAGGATTTGTAAAGTAACTTTTAAGAAATACTTTAAAACTGGTAATCAATTCTTCAGTTTGCCTTACAATTAAATTATTTTCCCATTAATTGTATGGTTTCCACTAGTAAATGATCCAAATAGATTATTATAAATTTCTTTTAAAACTTTTATGTCAACTGCTTTTTTATGTGCGTTTTGAAATATTCAAAAGTTAACTTGTTAGCATAATATAGGTTGAATAGCTTCTAAACTATGAGACATTTAAAAAAAATCAAATAGCAAGATAATCTTCAATTTTAAATTATCACATATTATTATTTGAGATTTTTATATCGAAATCATTAACAAGATAATATTTAATCTAGATTTAAAATTATTCAAGAATGCGAATCATAACATTTATTGAGCAAAACTTTCTGACCGCAAAAAAGTTAATTTAAGATAAGCCAATATATTTTTGGGAAATAATTTTTCGGCATTTTTTATCGGGGAAACATAAATCTAAAAAATATCATTAATTATTTATTTTTTAAATATAAAAAATAAAGTGTGTCAGGCAATAATATAAGGGTGGTTTTCAATAAAACATTTGCCATTTAAAAAAAAAGGAAGCAAATTTTTCATACTTAATGATACAGTTGCTTCTAATGACGTGTACACAAAAGAATAAATGAATTTATTGGAAACTGGAACTTATTAATGATTAAACAAACGTTGCCATTTACCATCTAAGAATGGAAAATTGTTGATTTTTGCCATTTATTGATAATTCTTATTCTCGTTTAGACCGCTCAATAGTTTAGCTTCATAAATAAAACTAATTAATAATTATACATGTTTACCATAAAAGAGGAAAAACATCTTTTAATATAAAAATAAGTTTTAGTTCTTCAAAGAGGAAAGTCAAATACTATAATTAATGTTGGAATATACGTATAATAGGTCATTAGTATAATATATGTTGTTTGTTGTATAATATCGGCTACTAAGATTTCCCCCTTTCAACACTATTAGGAGCAGACGAGATGACACATTATCTAGTGGGCACATATTGGGTGTGCCATTGTAGCCACTAAAGTGAATCGTCGTATTACGAAGCAGAAAACAAACAAAAACTCCAGACATGGCCTACCACTCCTAGAAGTACCATTTCATATGGAGGACATTTTAATATTGACATATTTATGGTGCTCCAGTACCATTAGTGAACACTACGCATCTTCGATATGGTCAAGATTCGAACTCATTATTTTCCGAGGACGAGAACGATGTCCTAACCAATCAGGCCACTTTGTGGTCTTAACATATCATACATAATAATGTATAATGTGTATACAAATTTAGACTGATTTTAATTTCTAATATTTCAGTATGTGCTGGATATCTATGCAAGCATATGATAGTTATACTCTTATTGGTACAGTTTTACGCTGGGAAAATGTACAAAGACATCAGTTTATATTTAAATAGGTTTTTCTTTGTAAATACCATTCTCTATCTTGCCCCATTATTGATTAAATATAATGTCTTTTTGCAGATTGTAGATTTTTCATTTGTCATTTCCATTTGCTATTTTAATAGAAGGTATATTTGGTTCATACATTTCGAACCGAAATCTGAAGCTATAGCAACAGGAAAATTTTGTATTCTTAGACATTCTTTAAGGCAGGAAATTGCAAAAAGAAAAGTAATGTTTGTCAAAAGTACCCGATATATTTTCCTGTACATCATGGAGAAACAATAATCTTCACATTGAAAATTAATCAAATAATTTTGAACTAATTAAAATATCCATATGATTAACTTAAATATATTAATATATGAATAAAAAAGGTAAAAACCGAGTTTATATTTCATAGAAAATATGTTTGATAAATAATGTACAATTGTGCTTTACGTTCATTTTTCAACATCAACGTAATGTTTCTCTTGGTTAATTTCTAATTATTTTAATTTTCAATGAAAATAAAATTCAAATGCAATGTTTGAAAAATATTACAATTTGCTGATATACTAAAAATATCATAATAAAATTTGTCAGATTTATGTACTATTAAAACTTTAAGTATAATTTGATTTATATATCTGTCAACGAAACTAATTATATATTAGCAATTCATGATAAAATATTATAAAATTAATTTTATCTCATACCCTTTTATTCAAATATTATTTCATATCGAGTAAAATATTTAAATGACAGCTTAAAACTTTATTTTAATAGCGTATTTTTTTAGAAACTATTTTTTCCATAACAAATATGAAGTAAAAGTAAAATTCGAAAACAAACATACAAAACAAAATTAACTATTTTAATTTTAAGAAAATTTAAAAAAAAGTGGAGATTTTCAACTTAAACCATGCATGATGACCAAATTTAAAATTTAATGAAAGAAAATTAGATAATAAATGAGGGTATAAGAGCTTCTTTAAGCAACTTTATTGGCTGAATCCTTAGGTTGTAGTCTTCATGGGAATTCATGAGTTTGATGCATGCATTTCAAAGAAAGTTGATTGTATTTGTTCTAAATATGTTTTGACATTCAGCTTAGGATTAAAATACATTTGAAAGTCAAGTGGATTGATTGATTGATTGTGTGATGTTTAATGGCACCAAGTCCGGAAGTCAAGAATTTCTGTCTTTCCTTTAACAGGTTGCATGCCCGATTTCTGGCTTATGCATGCTTGTTTGTAGTTCTTCAGAATGCACATTAAATCTTGGTTGAATTAATTTTTGAGTGCACATTGTGACCAAACATGATCAAAATAAATCAAACCAAAATTTAATTAAAATTTATTGGTAGAAGATTCAATAGGGATTCATAGAATTTCGTGTTTCTTACCTCTTAACTATTTTATTTAAAATTTAACCATAAAAGAAACATTTCAGGGGAATAATCAAAATGAATTAAAATCCAACTATATAAACTGTCTTAGCAAACTATAAAATAATCCACTTACTATCACATAAAAATAGTCATAAGCTATAATTATTATACAACCACTGAACTGAATAGTTAAAATTCGCGTTGACAACATTTCTTCCCAAAATTCAACCCTCTCTGAGTAAGCTGAGAAGAAAAAGAAAAGAGAAAACTGGCTCAAAACGAACATTCAAATTACAAACCATCCCACACTCCGAGCAAAATGGTAGGGAGGCAACCAAAATCGAATTCAACCCGCGCATGAAATTTCATCGGAGAAAACTAGAATTCCAATCGGGGCGTAGGAATAACACACGCACACGCTGGGAACGCGTGCGTGACTGTGCGTTCGAAGGGGTGCTCACGCAATGCTTCCTCCGCCGCCATCGTCTGCAAGTACAAATGAAGAGGCTGTTCGCCTTCGCCATCTGGGAGGTTTCCTGAACCAAGAAACTGATTTGCAAAGTGAAGTAAGTTATCATGTCCCCTCTGCCACAAGCCATTCGAATCCTTCTTCAAGAAGCATGACTGGGATTAGGTATTCATGCACAATCTTGAACTGCATCAACAAAAGGAACACTTTAGTGTTTGCATGCATTTGTAACATCCCCTATTTGTTGTACCATATATTTCATTATATAATTAATTCATGGTCTGTTGGTACAAAGTAAATTAAGATACAATTCTTTCTGTCGTAATCTATGGTAAAAAAAGAAAAAAATGTTTTTCTAAAACAACAACAATATGTATACCTGGAATTCTAATGTTCGAACAAGTGTTATTAATGCTCAATGCAATAGTTTTTTGTTATATGTCAAAATCATGTCCAGATTAATACATTGGTGTCCTTTCATTATTTCTTAAAATTGATAAAAAGACAAATGAATCAATTTATCTGCTAAGATATTCATGAATTGATGATTTTCAATTAAAATTTTTTTTTCCAAATTTGAATTTTCATAGTTTTAATTTTCCCACATGCTTTAAGCATGGATTAAGAAATATTGCGTAATTTTGATCTGTAATAGCAAAGTTTATACAAATATCCAAAACGTGCACATCTAAGTGTCACCTATTCGTTTCACCTGTTGATATCATGCAATTAATACATAAAGTTTACTTTGCATTGTCGTAAAATTCGATGTGAGTTATCTCTGCAATAGTTTATGAAGAATATATAATACATTTCATATCATCATACAGTTTAAAGAGAATTTTTATCCAAAAGTAAATATTTATGTTCTGTGGAAGATTTTTATACATTGTATGTCAAAGTATTGCAGCTGCAAATAAATTGACACCATTATTTGTTTTTTATAAGAAAATGATAAGAAAACAAATGAATTAATTTTTCTGCTAAGACATCTTTAAATTCATAGATATTAATTCTACTTTTTTAGAGAATATTAATGTGTCACATTAATGAGTGTGGGTGTAAATCTGGAATAAGTTTTGATAATCATCCTAAATGTCTACGATTCTAATAAACATCGTGATGGTCACGGAGTTTTATTAGAGTTTTCACATCCCTTAGATATTGAAGAACATTTTTTTTGTCAATTTAATCATTATAACAATCTGAATCATTCTTCAAGGGAGATTAAAGGGCTTAGATATTCACAATGCAAAAATTGAACTACAGTAATGCAACAAAGAAATATCTAAATTTTGCATACATTTAAAATATCCCCTACTTATATTACTGTTTAATTACATTAAAATATTCATTCAGGATTTGTTCTTTGAAAAAGTTTCATTAAAACAGTGTTCTTCGAAATTAATTGAAATTTTATTTCTTGTAAATTCAGTACAATAATGTGTATTTGTGTATTTTGCTTTACTATTTTTCAGTTATGGTCCATGATTTTATCATAGATTTTTTAAGTGTTTTTGGTTGTACAAATATATATGTATACAAAAGTGTTAAATACTAAGCAACTTATGATACTGTATCTAGATTTTCAGTTATGAATATCTGGTAGATTAAAAGACTACAAAATTAGTGTGGCACGTAATCCCTTACTTTGTGGAGCGTAGCAAGGATTATATTTGCAGAACGATGCAAATCATTATTCATTTTACACAATGATTACTGTGTTTAATGCCAGAAGTGAGAACAATTGTAAATTTATGACAGTAAAATATTTCCAGAATTATAATATAAATTTTTTATGTAAGATTCTTACTGAATACTTGAGTATTTTAAATATTCCATTTTCGCATTTTCTTGAAGAAAAGCGATTGATTAAATTAAGCATTGACACACCACTAGGCAACCACTTAAGTAGAAGTAATTGTCTTTGATAAACAGATGAATTGTCTTGAGTTTAGGCAGAAAGAATGATTTTCTGTTACATTATTATATACAATGAATTATGCTTTATCCATTCACTGTGATATGATGCATTCATCATTAGTGGGAGAACGTTTGTTATGGTATCTTAATCATTTAGTATCTAGAATAATCCGTTGTCATAAATTGGGTAGTTTTTTAATCTCGTGGCGAGCTTTTCATCCACTTATGATGAATCATTTAGCTTTGTATTTATCAATTTCCTAGTTATTAAATTGTGAATTTATTTTGTATACTGTTAAAACAATATGTACAGGAAGTGTTTTTCTTTAAAGTATAGTAATTATATTATTTTTTATAAGTGATAAAAGTAATTAAAATATCTTTAGGATTCTACTTGTATTAATCAAAGTATATACACATGGAAGACAAAAAAAATAGAGTTCAGTGTAGATTAAGTTACCCAATGATTTTGTGAAAAATTTGGCTGCAAATTTTGGCAATGCGAGTTAATTTCTGGTAACCCTAGATATTTGGTTTAGCTTTTGCGTAGCGGCAGTCTTCTTAGTCACATCGCAATGTCAAAAAATAGCAAAAAATGCACACAAGGAGCTTATAAACTTTTACCAGATTGTAAACTTTTACCGAAAACTATAAAGAAACATATATTTAAGCTGTGTAAATACTATTTTTTGTAAAAATGGCATTTTTTGCTATTTGAACCAATAATATTGTAGGACTATATTATAGGTCCTGGAATAATAATTTATAGATATTAATGGAATAGTTATTCTAAATTAATATTAAAATAAAATATAGATAAACTATTCACGATTTTCATTTTTATTAAAATATGTTACAAGCGCAAACCTTTTGATACACATATAACATAATATTATAAAAAATGAAAAACACTAATTGAGATATTATGTCAAATGATTTGTGTTGTGAGTTAAAAATTAAGAATATATGGTAATGAAATTTATAGGATTATTACCCACATGAATTTAGTTTAATAAAATTATTCAAATCATATATAAAATGTGTCTAATTTGATGCAAAACTTTCTTTCGATTTGATATTGGTACATTTGAAATACATTGCATTAACATATTATTATTTTACATTATAAAATGGCAATTTTGTTATACTTTTATAATGTTACAAATAATCCTTAAGAAACTCTCATTAATTAAAAGCAAATCAAAACTAAGTGCAAACTTTTACTACTGCAATACTATATATACTTTTACAGAAGAATGCAATTTATTAATATCTACAGTAAATTTTTATACTTTATTCTATTTTGATTAGATAAGTTACTATTACATATTACAGAGTTTAAATTATTCCGATGAATTATTTGTTTTTAACTTTTGGATTGAACTATAAAAATAAATTAAGTCATTAAATAACATGTCACTTATGAAGTCATTAAATAATATGTGACTTATGAAAAATTCATAAAATTTAATAAAGGTTCTTTCCAATTTCAAGACTTACTTCCTTTTTACTATTTCACCCATTTAAGTAGAGATTTAATACACCAAGATCTTATCAAAAGAACTGTTATAGGAGAAAAAAACAATAAAGGGAAGAAAAGAAATTTAAATGAAAAAAAAAAAAAACTCAAACTCTGAAATTCGGCGGCAGATATTTCAGTAATGTGGTCATGACCCTCATTTTTTTTCCTTTTTGTCTTCCCTACAACTGTAATCAGTAAGGACAAAATCGATCACTTCTTTTTATTAATAAAACTCGTAGCAGCAAAATTACCTAAAGGGTATTGTCTTTCTTCCTGACTTTGGAATTTTTCCACTTCACATTTTAAATTATATTCGAGGTGAAATAAATGTGACGAGCGTTCAGTAAAATTTTATTGGCGTCTCTCATCTCAAGCTTTTATCCCTGAACGGAAATTTACTCTCGTAAATTTTACTGCCAAAGTTCTTAAGCTTATTTGCATTCATGGTTAAATCATGCGGTGTTTTTGAAATTAATATCATTTTAGCAGGTAAATACTTTAAACTGAATTTTAAATATTGTATGTTATATTACAGTACAGAATACTTGCCTTGATCTAGAAGTAGGATCATGTTCTCGAAGTGAAAAATACCCAGTTCGATCACAGTTACAGTTAAAAAATATTTATGTGTTATGATTTGCTGTTATACTTTTAATCTGCATACATATAAATAGATCAATGGAATGTGGGACTATTTTCCAAGTTTCTATTTTATCTCATAAAAATAGTGCCCACAGGCAAAGGAAACTTTCTCCATGAGACATAATCTCGTTTATGTTAAAATAACCTTACGTCAACTTTTCCTCTTATATCTTTACAAAGCCGTTCCATAGCAGTATGGATTAAAAATTTAGTAACTTAAAATATTTTAAATGATATAATAACTCAAATTCATAAATACAAACAATGTTATTGCTTTTGAAGTTGTTGCACAGAGTAAGCATATATGAACAGAATATACTCCACAATAATGTTTAGAATTAACATGGATATAGACGAAAGTTACTTCAGAATATTCAAATATGCAATGATACTTATTGCCAGTATTGAATATGATAAGTATCAAACGCTTTTATAAAAAACTAAATTATTAGTAAGCATGATACATTTTTCGTTAAATAAACTAAAATGGGAAATTATTACAGCAAAGGACTGAGAGGACTACAAAAGACTTCGTTCTAACTATGAGACAGTAGTTAGAACGAAAATACCTATTTACTTGAATTCGTAACATTATGTGAGAACTTTTTAAAAGCCACTATTTGATTTTTATACAATAAAATATCTTTAACTGCGCAAGTCAAGTTATATATATATATATATATATATATATATTTTATATATATATATATATATATATATATATATATATATATATATATATATATATATATATATATATATATATATATATATATATATATATATATATATATATATATATATATATATATATATATATATATATATATATATATAATATATATATATATATATATATATATATATATATATATATATATATATATATATATATATATATATATATATATATGTATATATATATATATATATATATATATATATATATATATATATTGTTACAAATTTATAAATAATGATTATATTTGTCTTAAAATATCTCAGACAGATCAGAAATTCTCACATTTTGGGCAAAAATTGCGGTATTTAGACGTGTTGTAGTTTAAAAGCGGATTTCCTAATGATTTGGCGACTTGGCGACAGTTGGCGAGATTCTTGGCGACTTGGCGACGGTTGGCGAGATTCTTGGCGACTTGGCGAGAAATCGATACTTCTGGAAACATCCATCACCTAAGCTCTAGGACCAATATTTTTCGAGATAGCCTAGAAGCTTCCAGAACCTTGGCGAAATTGGTAGATTTCTCCGCCAAGTCAGGTATAAATACCGCAGCCCGACATGGAAGAGGTATTGTGAAGACAGAGAGTTTTGTGAAGACAGTCAGTGAGTGAAGACGATTAGTTGTGACTGCTAGTTGTTCTCTGTCTGAGGTATTTGAGACCTGTGATTGGAAGCTATTTCTTATTGTATCTGACGAATTGTAGCTGTATAATTGTGATTGTTACAGCGGGAATTTCGTTTATCTAGTGAAGTTTTTACGAATAAAAGTCTTGTGTTCATTAAGTGGTCGCTTTATTCAACTCTCAATCAACACGAACCCGTGGAGCTCGGTACAACTGGTGTCAGAAGTCGGGATTGAAGAGTTGATGCAGCGTGTCACAAGAAAAATGGATATGGATTTAATGAAAAGTCTTCTCGAAAAATTAGCGGAGCAGATAGCTGAGATGAAAGCTGGACAAGAAGAGATGAAAGCTAGACAAGAAGAGATGAAAGCTGGACAAGAAGAGATTAAAACCGAGATGATGAAAGAGATAAAATCTGGACAGGAGGAGATGAAAGCTGGGCAAGAAGAGATGAAAGCTAGACAAGAAGAGATGAAAGCTAGACAAGAAGAGATGAAAGCTGGACAAGAAGAGATTAAAACCGAGATGATGAAAGAGATAAAATCTGGACAGGAGGAACTTAAAAAGGAACTTAAGAAGGACATTGTAAGTGTTAAAGAAGAATTCTCCAACATCATTCAGGAGAAGATGAATGCAATGGAAGATAAGGTAACTTCAGTTGAAACTAAAGTTTTGAAGACAGAGAAGAAAGTTAAAGAAGCATTAGACAATATGAATAAGAAGATTGAAAGCTTGGAGAAGCAAATGTCAAACAAACATGAGGAACCCAACGTGGCATTTGTGCCTTCCCTAGCCAATATTAAACTTTCAACATTTGATGGGAAATCATCCTGGCAAGTATACAAGACCCAGTTTATGATGGTAGCGGAAGCTAATGGATGGAATCCCCGAGCCCAAGCTTTTCACCTGGCGGCTTCTTTAAGAGGAGACGCGGCTGACATCCTCGAGACGCTTCCGGAGGAGCAGAGGCACGATTTCCAAGCCCTATCGAGTGCGCTTGAGCTGCGGTTTGGAGATAAGTGCACTAAAGAATATAGCAGACTACAGTTAAAGTCCCGCTATCAAAAAGCGGGTGAAAGTCTGCAAGAATTGGCTGCCGATATTCAACGACTTTCCCATCTAGCATTTTCGGACTGCCCAGCTGAGATACGTCAAGATTTGGCCCTCCATTACTTCATCGATAGTGTGCGGGATCCGGAGATACAGAAAACACTTAGACTTGCCGATGTCAAAGATATTGGATCTGCCCTAGTCTACGCACATAAGATAGAGGCTGCCCAGCAGACCACGCGTAAAGACCAGCACTCAATCAGAGCCGTTTCTGCTATTGATACGAACTATGATCTAAGAAAGCAAATTGAAGATTTGCGGCGAAAATTACGTAGCTTAGAATTGAGTAAAGGTGGCAGAAACACGAAAATTCAGTGTTGGACTTGCGGTGGAGTCGGACACGTACGTAGATACTGTCCGAAAACAAAAGATGGTGGAATTCCTAAAATGGAAATACGTCAACGCAAAGAAACTCTTCATGGAAATACTGATGCATTATCAAGGAAACCGTGTAATGAAAGCTGCCGATATTGTTCTAGAGTAGAGAAAAACTATCAGCTGGTAAATCCTTCGGTACGCCAAGTTACTGTTTTACCTCCATCGAAACCAGACCCATGGAGTGATAAAGAACTTAGAGAAGCCCAAAAAGAAGACCCAGATATAAACCCAATTTTAGAATTAAAAGAATCTTCCAGTATGAAACCAAGTTGGCAGGATATCTCTACCTACAGTCCTACTACTAAGCAATATTGGACTCTTTGGGACTCACTCCATATAAGAAATGGTGTCTTATACAGGAAATGGGAGTCCGATGATGGACGTAATTTCAAATGGCAGCTTGTTCTTCCAAAATCAAGAATTTCAGATGTTTTGAAAGAATTGCACAGTAGCTCAACTGGAGGCCACTTCGGAGTAATGAAAACTCTACAGAAAGTTCGAGAACGCTTCTATTGGAGCAAAACGAGACAAGATGTAGAGAAATGGTGCCAATCTTGTGATGACTGTGCGGCACGTAAGGGACCAAAGAAAC
>CM075856.1:102893719-102903719 GCA_037975125.1 Latrodectus hesperus | reverse complement strand
ATAAATAAGCAAAATATCTCTCTATTTGCAGTAAAAATACATAAACAGAGACAAAATTTCAATGTAATTTTAATAAATAAAATATGATTGCATTTTATATTAAGTATGCAATAAAAATTTGAAAAGAAAATGTGGTGTACAAAAATTATTTGCAGTTTTCTAATAATATTTAATTTGTTTTTAGGCATATTTTCACATTTAAAATGATATTTTATATTAACAATGTGTATGTATTAGTTTTGATTAAGATAATATATTATGCAGGCAATTTTTTTATATTCTTGAAATTAATTCTGAATATTAAGGTTTTCACATCTACTGTTTAGTTATTCCTTTTTAAGACATTAAGACCAAAATATTTAGAGATATGAGCTAAAATATACTGACACATTAGATTTAAAGTTTTATTGAATAACGAAACACATTCAAGATGATTTCCATATTTTTTAAAACATCAAGCAAAAAGATTTCCCTTAAAAATACTATTTTAGGCAATCTTTTCAAGCAATGCATAGTTAAGAAATCAAATTGTAATTCATTCACTTTACTGCGGTTTATTGAATAATATTTTACCATCTTGGGATTTGAAATAAAAGTGGTGACTATTTTTTCAATTTAAAACTTTTTATTAGCGTTCTTAAGCACGTAATCACATATTTAAAATAAAAAATTAAAATGCAATAAAAATAAAAATAATGGAATTAAATACTATCTCTAAATTTAAATAGGCTTTATATTTAGTAATAAAATATGCAAATAATATTATCATTTATTACTTTTAAGAATACATTACACACATAAGTATGTTTGAATATTCAAAATACATCAACATAAAAAAATAATGAAAGGGAATACTGACTCGGTATCATCTCCATGAAGCTTTATCTCACAATTTACATGTAGTATGATGATGAGGAAGTAAATTTCGAGGTTAAAGCCGCACATCAAGGAAAAGAAAACTGTTTCCGGAACAGCTCTAAAGTCGAACATGAACTCGAATACATAGTTTCGCGGAGCTTGTTCTGGGGTAACTACGAGTTTTATTCACGGCGCAATAACCTGCCTATCTATCAGAAACTGTGTAGACTTCTTGAAGTAAAATGAATATAAAACTTCGAGATAAACTGCCTTGCCGAGTTTAGTGGATGGTGAGCCCTTCTGCACAGACAGATCAAATGGGGATGAATAATGCATGAATGAGACGATCATTCATACAACATAATGTATCTATAGTTTCGTTTTTATATTATTTCGTTTTGTTTATTTTCTGTTTATTTTTGAAAGGCAGAGAGATCGCCCCTATATTTATAAACTAGTCGACTTACCCGTCTGTTTTATATAAATTATTCATAGTGTGTCGTGTCAATAGTACATAAACTTCAAGGTGCGCATTAATATCCATTTTGTATTCTTTTCTCTACGGAACTGCTCGGCTCAAAAGCTATTGGAGAGAATTCTTTCAGATGTCAGTTACTTTGAGATGGAAACAGATTTTTAATAAAGTAAATGAAGACTTGAATTTGTCTTAGTATTTGACATCATATAACACATGCTAGACTTGATGTAGGAAATGACTAGTGAGATATTTGCTACTGCGAAGAAATTATTATGCATTTTTTAGAGTTATTATAATTTTCACAGAGAAACAAATAAAATTTATTATTCATTTTCAACAACTTAAATATAAGATTAAACGAAACTTTTACAAATATAATGTAGATTTTCTCTAACTCAATAAAAATGTTATACAGTGAGTTTTTACACACATATCTTCTTTCTGAATTGAATATTTTTAAGAAATGTATACGTGTATTACAGACAATTGAGAAATTTTAATGGGTGTATTCTATATTCTTACCGGCAAAAAGCAATTATTACTTACATGGGTGTGATTTAGATATTGAAACTAACTTAGTATCAAGCGAAACATTTTAAACATAAATATAATTACAAATACATTTAGTTTTTCTCTGATATATTGGTAATTCCATTGAAATTAAATTATAAATTATAAATATTAATATAAAAATGTGTATTTCATGTGAAACTTTTAATGATTTTCGTAATTCACTTGCCGACTAGTATTTGTCTGATAAGAGAATTACTAGAAAGAATTAATTATGTATTAATGAATATTATATTAAGAAAATATTAAAGCATGCCATAAATATGATTTCATTTTCGTATGCTGAAAATAAATTAATTTAATTCACAAAAATATCAAAGAAAGTATTCATTCCTAGTTTTTCAATATGAGACAATTAGAATATTTTTTTATAAAATACATGTTAATTTTGTAAGCATTTAAATAAAATAGCTTATTGACAATAGTTTTTAAAATTTTATTTTATATATTTTATTAAAATAGACAAAAGCTTAAATATAAATATTTAGTGATTAATTTTGCTTGTACATTGTATTAATTCCTAAATTTATTAGCAGTTTTGTTTTTTATTGTCATTCATTAATTTAATTAATAAAAGTAATTAATAAAAATATAATGGATAATAATTATTAAACTTTGAGCTACGAAGAAGAATTTTGGAAAATTTAAAGTAATACCCCTTGTTGGGGTTAATCCTAAATCTCATATAAATTCACGTATTTTATGTTTTTCTTTAATTAAGGAATAAAATTTTCAATACAGAAATGCTTTCATAATCAATAAAAAGAAATAACAAGATTAGAATAAATAAATGTATAAAACTGTACTAATTAATCGCATTGACTAAGAATTTTCAAAACAGTAAAAATATTAATAACTGTATTCCAGGAAATCTGGAATAAGTAATGTTCATTATTTGTATGCAAATTATTTGCTAAAAATATTATTTTTAACTATATAATGAATGCATTTCTCTTTAAATGTGTAAATCTATAAATATTCAATACATTAAACCCTTAACTGATGGACGTGATTAACATAAGTTTGAATATTAATTGATGGGTGAAATTAATGTAAGAATATTTCCTGATAGAAATTTCAATTACATAACAGAAAATTCTTGTCCTGTTTGATGCAAAATTGAACATTTTAATGATTAAAACACAATCTATAAATTTCAATAAACTATCTTGAATAATCATATTAAAAATTACCAAATGCACATTCATGAAGGTTACTTTATTTTAAAACTTTTTTGAAAAAATTATTTAAACACATACATGTAAACATATTTATTTTGATAATTTTTTGCACAATTTGAACCTGCTAATTGTTTTTCACTAAAATGCAAATTTTTAGCAAAACTAAAATGTAATAAAAATATTTATCCCATTCATAAAAATCAGAAATTTGATTAAGTTATGTGAGCTTAAAAGGAAACATTATGCAAAAAGAATATAAAGTAAGTAGGCTTTTCTTCAATTCTTTGAAAAACATTATTATTCTCTTCTTGTAATTTCCAAATTTTACACTTATGTTTTTCTGATCCTTACATCTGAGAAGATGAAACAAACATCAAATTTAAATTTTATTCCTAATTATTTTATTTTAATGAAAACAATCACATTTAAAATATTTAGTAGTTGATAAAAATAGTAGAATTTTATTAAAAGCAATAAGTAATAGAAAGGAATAACAGAAATTAGCATGGTTTTGGACTAAATAATGTATTATTTTGAAAAATATTATTAAAATAAAAAAATACATCTTGCACTTAAAATTTTACAATTACAATTTCACAAGTAAAAAAATTAATATCAAATCATTTTTTCTATAAAAAATGTAATAAAATGATAAGAAAATATAAAAGTGTCCATCAATAATACCTTTTACTTTTTACTGAGCTAATTCGAAAACAATGACATGTATATTTTAATTTCCATTGACACATTTCACCGCAAATTGATTGCTCAAGCCGAAGGAAAATAGGTTTCCGATACGCAAATTGAAAGCGGATATCATCAAGATTTCCCTGAATCTTTTTTCCCTCTTTTCGGGATTATTTAATCAATGGGGACAACGAATAAACAAACATCATCACAGTACGTCCAAAGCTGTTATATCGGCAAACAAACTACTGTCAACCATCACACTACTGGGTAAGGGGAAAATAGAGACTTGCTTTCCCTTTGCAGATCCCTACTCTTTTTCTCAGAGGGAAAAACTAAATAAAAAGAGCAAACGGAAATCTTGGATACCCAGGTGCAAGTATATATTTCCTTTCGCTTTCTCATTTGCTCTTACTGTGCTATCTTTTTTATCTATCCATTCTTTTCTCTATCCATCCATATGTTTATCTTCTTCACCCTTTCCCTCTCTTGCAGCTCTGGAATCCCCTAATCGATAGTTAGAAGTATTGTTTACTCCTGAATATGTATTCAAGATACCGAGACAGTTAAGTAGGCCATCGTGACCGGAATGCTAGGGGTGGTTGAGATACAAGGGATGCCACGTCACGACCAACCTTCTCCATTACAAAAAAGAAATAAAAAAATATTGAGGTTTGCGCAAGAAATGAAAAATTCCTCCCTCACCACCAAGTTACAAAAAAAAGAACACCGAGGAAGGTGTAAGGAAAGGCAAGACACAATGAAAGAATAAAGTAAGGAGAATAAAAGGGTTGACAGGGAATTGTTGCAAGAACAGAATTGATAAGAACCAGTATGCGAAATTTGATTCTTTACTTACAGCAGACAAAACTAATTCTTTTGCCATTTGGAGCTTTCTTACGTTAATGATTAGCCTCTTATCGGTAATTTTTTTTTAAATAATAAATATATACCTTTTGTAAATAAAATATCTTTTAATATGATGCATTAAGCAAAACTCATATAAAAACACAGAATAACACTTTATTTATGGTATTATACTTAAATCATTATTTTTTTATAATTGTAATTGTAATATGTACTTTGAAAAAGCTTCATTTTGTAAAATTGCCAGTGATTATCAGTTGGATTACAATTAATATTTCATTACCTTTTTTATTATCTTATGTTTTGAATAATATTTTTTGAATAAGAACCAATAAACAACAAAGTTCAGTAATCAATAGGTATTTAAAATCTAATAGTATATGAGATTAAAATCTATCTTATAAACCTGATTTCTGTTAACATTTCCAAACGTATTCAAAATAAGCAATGATAAATATTCAAAACAAAAATAATGACTAAGCGAACGATTCATATTTACTATTCCAAACAAATTTCAAATTAACATGATTATAATTGTCAATACACAATAGATTAATCAAAAATATGTTCACTAAACTGAAACAATTTCACTTTAAAGAACTTGCTCACTTCCCGCTCGGACTTGTTATTTCAAGTTCTTCAATTCCGTGATTACTGGGTAAGAGTAGCAATTAGGGATGAGCCCGTGGAATGATGGATTCACCCTTTCTTGAAAATTAGCATCTGTGCCGGCTAATTAGTATCCAAATCTGGCCTAAATTAGGTGTTGCAACTCAAATTTCTTTACCCGATTTTCAAGAGACTTGATTATGGTTGTTGCCAGATTTTCCTTCATTTCCTCGAGGGAAATGAAAATTATGTCATTCAGCTGACCGAGTTTAGGTAAGTTTCCGTCGCTATTCACGGGATGAGTTTTAACGAAGTTGTTTTTATCGCTTGGTGTTTAATATGTAAATTAGTTCAAAAGTTCCAGCGTTTCAGCTGTCTAGATTACGTTGTCACTCAAGTCATCGAATTTCTGCCTGTTTAAAAATTATTCTAAGCTATTCTTCAGAAGATAAAAATTAAATAGGCAATTATTGTTACATAAAGAATTTTTTCAAAAAGTTAAATTTTAATTTATTGTTGAAATATATAAGATAAGAGCACCCTAATAAATGTAGCAATTTTTTTATAATTATTTTACTAAAGAAAGTATAATTAGTTTATTAAAAATGATGCATTATTATATTTTCATATAAATATTTTCTTGCAATTAATATTTTCTTTGTTTATATTTTTCGTTAATTTCATATTTGATAATTATATATTATTTCTCCATTTCTAGAAGATTCTAGTGATAAAAACATATTATCTTAAATTAGGATTTAAGACAAATGTTTGCCATGAAATTTGTTCAGTTAATCTGAATTTATTTATTTGCACACACACACGCGCGTGCATATGCGTGTATATATATATATATATATATATATATATATATATATATATATATATATATATATATACAAAAGGATCACGTTCACAAAAAATCAATACAAAAGGACCAGGTTCACAAGTAAAGCCTCTACATTTCAAAGATACAATTTGATAACAAAAAATGTATTGAATGATGCATCTTAGATATGTAAACAATTGATAATATTCCAGAGAAATGAGCGTTCAAATATATACTAACTACACACGTCACACAAATCATAAATCATACAATCATGTATTCATCAGTTAACTACAATTAAAATTCCCTACAAATAAATAGATCAGAAGTGAATTCACATGTTAGTATAAGGATATACTTATATATGTATACACATCTATTTACTTATGAACAATATTTGTAAATTTTACACAATATACAAAAAATATTTTTATGTAAGCAACTTTTGTAATCTATGTGGTATAAATTTATATATACCTTATAATATAACTATGATAAAATAGGTCTATAATTCGATACTCTATAGATGATTCTATCGTAAATTTAACTTAAGCATTTGTTATGTTACACGTGGTCAAAAGATAATATAAAAAAATAGTAGGAACTAATCCAGTTCAAAATTGCAAGATTTAGCGATTATTTTATGAAAATAATTTATATGTTATTTGATATACTAATTTTAATAAATTAAAAAACATTTATGAAGCCGAATTTGCAAAATAATTTGATATAATAGTTTTTAAAAGAACATGAATTTTTAAAAATTTAGAACACGGAAGTTAAAAAATATCGTAACAGTTATAACTGATAGGAAGAGATTTTCAAAGTATGAAAAAGCTAATTAAATAGCTGTGATTTCTATAAATTTGTAAATAAATATTAGAATAAAATGAGAAATAGGACCAATGAATCAGCATTTATATTTAATATATGGATTTTTATAGAATTCAGCAAATCCTCTTTCATTAATATTATTCACTGAAATATGCAAATAGTAGCTTTACTTACAGAATTAGGCTGTTTTCAATTCTTATAAAACTTAATGTTATTTTATTGGCATTAGTTTTTACAGAAAAAATATTGTCCTCCTATAGGCTTATGTTAGAATTAATGATTATTATAACAAAAAAAATTTTTGAAGCTAAAATTTAAATGCTTTTCATAATGTAGTACACTTTTTTTCTGAAAATTATTTTTAAAAAAACGCATGATACTGATTAAAAATATTTTCTTCAGAATAACAATATTGCTTTCGTTTGCAATGCTTATTCTTTTATACAAAATACTCATTTTTGTATCACTTGAATAATTATATTTTGAACTATACACATAAAAACAGATTTAAGTGGATAGAAAACATACACCAATATATTTTTTATTTCTTTTTTAATCTTTCATTTGCTTTATTATGTGGTAAATATGTTAATTTTATGTCTGACATAATAATTAAAAAGGATTTTTGTCATATAATATATCATTTAGGTTCACTTATAAACATGGAGTTAGATGCAAATTAAATTAAAGTTATGTATTATACTAACTAGAACTTTCCAAAGTATGTCTTACTACAAATTTTAATCTCAATAAATTTTGTATACTTTCTCATCATTTCAAAACACTTTCATCTCAGTCATAAATATAAATATTTATTTATGACTGAGATGAAAGTGTTTTAAAATGATGAAATATAAATATTTATTTCAAAAAATTTTGAAAGACAGTCATGTTTTAATTTAATGTTTTCAAAACATTTTTGCAAATTAAATATTGTTTTGCGCATTTTTTTCGAGAATACGTGATGTGATCGTTTGTTCTGGAACATGGAAAAAAATAAATCCTTTACCAAGCCGTTAAATTTCCGGTCAAATGACTTGATTGATGCAATGGTTTTGCAATTGATAGTTTACCTTATCGTGTATTTTCATGCTTGATATGCCTCTTAGGGCATTATAGTATAATTAAGTAATATTTTTTATATTTAATTCATTGTAGTTATTACGACCAATATAATGCATATATAAACAGTAATTGTTAAGATAATTATGTATAAAAGGAAGAGAGAATTTATTTTAGAGGTATGATACAAACAGGAATAGTTTTTCCTGACACATTTAATTTTCATCTGTAAATAAAATATATATTAAAGATTCTTTATTTTCATAATTTGTCATTCTTTAATTTACATAAATTATAAGGAATGTTGTTTAATAGTTCGTTCCTGAATAAAAACTAAAATTAGTTATTTTTATGAAAATACTTCTTGAATTCAATAATTTAATATTATTAATTGTATCCCGTGACATTTATGTATTAACATCCTAATAGTAGTGCTTCATTTCATGTAAAAAATGCAACATTTGGAAAAGAAAAACTTGATAAATAAATGCTATAAGGAGTGATTTAAAATGTGAAATATTAATAGTTAAATGTTGATTGTTATTAAAATTTAAAAAAAATCACATTTTCAAAAGTACTTTTTATTAAAATAAATTAACTTAAAAGTATTAAATGTATGTAGCATTTAAATTCTTAATCAAATATATACCCCATGAAAATTAAAAAGTATATAGTTTCAATTCCTTACAGCTTCAGCATGTTCCAATTATTAAAGAAATAAAAGAAAAATATATTTCATAAACAAAAATTCAATAAACGAGTTTTGTTTAAAAATGTAAACGAATCAGAAGTTATAACGGAAAATTTTGTAAATAAATGCTTAAGTCAAGCTAATAAAAGAAAAAAATGAACACAAAAGTAGGTATTTGTCTAATTATTTTACTTAGAAACACGTAAAACCTCATCGAAGTTCAAAGGAATACTCATTATACTATGATAATAACTTTGAATATTTAGAAATAATTTTAAGAATTTTAATAGAAATCAGCTTTAATAATAATTGGAAGTTTAATACAATATATTTTTTTAAATTGAAAATAAATTTTAATGAACTGTTTATTTTTTTTAATAAAAAACATCTGAAAATCGTTATTTTATTAAAAAAATTTAAATTAAATTAAAATCCCTTTAAAGAATATATTTGATATATTATTTATTAATTAAAAATTAGGTCACTAAAAATTTTCATAATATATCAAAAATAGTAAACTGAAGTGAAGAAATTTTATCTAAAATAAATTGCATTATTTAACTATTATATTTTAGCATTAAACGAACAAAATAAATATGAGCAAATTCATTAATTATTAAATTTCATTAAATTTATTTGAAAATAAAAACTAATTTAAAGTCACTTCACTTTAACTACTGTAACAAATCCAAATTATTGATGAAAAATCAGCATTTAAATAAAAGGATTTATTGTAGGCAAATATTTGATTATGATTTATTCTAGGTAAGCTCGATTTCATTTACACATTCTGTCATAACAATTACATTTTAACAATTATATTACCTTATCATGCATAATGAAACTTTAATTTTGGGCCAAATTAATTTAAAGCATTTCAACTGAAAAATATTGATTCATGATTATTATTTCGAGAATTTCGTTACGAAATTCTGCTGACAGTGTAAAAAGCATGAATGTTTTTTTAAAAAATTTATTCAAAAAAATATATAAGAATCTCTTCGAATATACACTATTTTATAAATATTGAATGTTGCCGGTATTAAATGTAACATAATTTACATAAAAGGAAAGTAGTTTTTTTTTTTTTAAATTTTATCCCAACTTTTTATTTAAGTCTACATTTACTCAATATTTTAGAACTCAAATGTTTCGAAAAAGTATTTATCAAGCATTTGTTAATTTTCTCGCCTTTTGTACAAAAAAAAAAAAATAAAATAAATATTTAAATTAAATGCATATAATATGTATTTTTTGCTTAATAAACTTTATTTTATTAAATGCATTAAACTAAATAAGGGAAAAAAGGTATATAAAATAAAAAACAAAGCATA